>JAPYZA010006968.1:0-10549 GCA_030522685.1 Eupelmus azureus
GGGGAATAAAAATTTTGTAGGGAATAAAATCAACTTTTACTCCCTCTGGAGAGGTCCATAAAGGGAACTTTATAGGTGGTTAGGGTGAAAAAATATTTAAAATTAATGTGACATTTATTCAGCAGTATATAGAAATTCTACTGTATTACCACCACGATAATTACAATTTCCAGGGTTGTAAAAAAAAAATTAATGTGAAATTTATTCAGCAGTATATAGAAATTCTACTGTATTTCCACCACGATAATTACAATTTCCACGGTTGTACCACCACGGTAATGTCAACATGCCACGGTAACACGTGAAAATTAAGAATATTTTATACATTTTATTTTTATTAAAATGAAGACCTAACGTCGGGAATTTTCGCTTTAAGTTCTTCGATACTTATATTTTTGGAGAGGGAAAAGAAATAGGCGTATTTTTATGATTCTTATTAATATTTAGCGCTAAAGTTGAATCTCTAAAAAATCCACGGTGGTACCCACATTTACCCTAATATTTTCTTAATTTTTTTTTCATTCTTCTGGATACATAAGTTTGATACACGTTGTTTAATATTAGTAAACTAAAATGAGTCTCATAACTGTAAGTATAATCAGTCTGTGTTATTATTGTAGTGAATAATTAAAAATTGAAAAATATAATCTCTCGTTGATAAAAAATTGTATGAATGTTGATCTTATCAATTACTGCAAAATTTATTACACGAACTATGCAATATTTAAAAAAATAATCAATCATATTAAAAATATATATTTGCTGAATGGTTAAAATATTATTAAGATTTTATGGTTTTTCAGAGTGATGCATTCATACGTTTATCTAGCCTCTACTGCAATTTTTTCCAAAATTGCAAGCTATCCGTTTGATACTATCAAGGTAAGATTAAATTACATAATCTCTAATTATTTGATATTTTTATTTTTATTAATTATGATTTATCTTTCATGTTTATTATAATAATATAATTTGCACCTTCTACAAATTAAGATCAAATAAAATTATTACGTCACATTCAAATTTAAAAATAATCATGTAAGCACTAAGTTAAGCTGTTTTTGAAATCGTCAGGTTCGATTGCAAACTGTACCTGTAGCCGAGAAAAATGATGAAACATCATATTATGGGACGTTGGACTGCGCAAAAAAAATATATTCGGAAGAGGGTATTCAAGGATTTTACAAAGGTAATTTAGAATTTTCGTCAATCATGTATAACAATAAACAAATAGTAATTATATTGTTTCATTTATAGGTTTAGGAGTTTATCTTATTGGCTGGGCCCCAACGGTATATGTGGAGATGCGTAGTCTAGTAACAGCATTGATATTGTTTCAAAGTAAACATCACATTTTGATACAAGTTTTTTATTTTGGAGCTTTCACTGGTTTATGCACATCAGTAATTATAGCACCAATAGAACGAGTTAAGTGCCTTCTGCAAATTCAGCATGGAGATGCTGCACCAAAATACAATGGTTCAATTGACTGTATTAAGAAATTGTATACAGAAGGTAGAATTAATAGTCTGTATAAAGGATTGACTGCAACATTATTGAGAGGTAAGTAAATCAACAACATCTATTTCACATAATATTGTAAATCAATTAATCTTATTTTATTTACTTACAGAGATACCTGCTAAGGGATTTTATTTTGTAACCATGTTTTCAGTAGCTTATTTATATGATATGTGGTTTAATTATAACTCTTTTATATGGCCAAGAATTGCTGCAGGAGTGGCTTACTGGATTGTCGCGATTCCATTTGATGTTTTGAAAACCCGCATCCAAACTAGTATGTATCAAAATAGTTAAAAAAAAAAAATAAAAACTATTTATTAAATTATTTGATGATTACAGCTCCAGATGTAAGAAATAAAGCAGGAGTTGGAGAGGTTTTTGAAAATCTCGTAAAAACAGAAGGACCAGTTGCACTCTACAATGGCATTATTCCTGCACTCATACAAGTTCTTGTGTTAAATACGTTATTTTACAATACCTTCAATTTTCTTTCAAAATAAATTTAAAATAGAATATTGAAATATTGTTTTCTAGAGCATTTTAAATTAAAAAAAAAATGTAACCAATATTTTGTACTAGAAAAGCAAGAAGATTAACAGATTAAGTATTTAAATTATTGCATAATTAAAATCAAATGTGACGTGGTTTTTCTTCGCCCCCGAGTCTCACGCCAGCAAAAGTTCCCGTCGGTTATTCGCGTTCCTGGAGTCGCCAAATTTGTATCGGGCGCCAGGTGACCCACGTTTCCCTCTGATCTTCCCTCTGGACAAATTAAACTAAAATTTGTTAAAAAGAAACATTTACTTTAATCTAAAAATTTGTCTAGATAGATTTTATATCGTTTGTTGTCCTTGTAAATACTGTAACCAGTTAAAGTTTTAGCTATTAAAATCTATTTGTTTTTTGAAAAAAAAAAATATTTTTCCAAAAGAATTGATTTTCTAAATAACTTTGCATTAATCAACCTGAAATTTTAAGTAATGATGATTATCACTATCCTCTTCTTTAACTATTCTACCATTCCGGAGCTTCAGCAGCGATGGCTTCAGGTGTATATAAAGGATCATTTTTCTCATTGATTTTATAGTCTTCAAGAGTCGCTGTATGAGCATTATTCCATACGGATCCATCAGTAGCGCCATCAGGAACACCTAATGCTCTGTATCGCTCAAGCTCTCGAATTTCATGTGTGTAACAACGCTTATCGGTATCCGTAACAGCAAGCTCACCACTAAAAATCTTCTCTAATCTCTCGATCATTACTTTATTTTCAGGCGACTCGCCAAAGCGCCCAGTATGTAGTTTCACTTTATCGATCCCTTCACGATCGACAGTCGCTGTCCGCCAATCCAGATCAAGAATAGGGCCACCTGCTCTATCCGTGTGAAAATCACGACCACTGTATTTACCTTTGGCGTTGGATTCTTCGTAATGTGAGCTGAACATCACGTACACCGGTTCCACTCCAGTACCGGCCGCGTCAGGTCTCCAGTAAACGAAGTCCTGAAGGCCTTTGAAATCCCTAGCCGGCGTGATCGTCGTCACTAACTCGTTCACCGGCTTCACTTCCGTCCCGGTGTGCACCGGAGTGAAAGGAACTGGAGCTGGATTACCGGTATTCGATGGTGCAGATGGCGCTGGTACAGGGTTAATCAGTACAGTCTGTGATGGCGCTGCCTCCGTTGCAGGAATCGTAACTCGGTCCAGCCCTGTTACTGGGTCACGAACCGCGGTCAAAACCTGTACCGCCGCTGGTAGACCATCACCAGTCTTCAGTAGCTGCAGCGCAAACTGCCCATTACTCAGCACCAGGTTTCCACGATACGGCAGGTTCGCACTAGTCGCTCCAGGTTCGATGTTACCACCCATCAGTTGTGCATTCAGGGCAAGCAGGTCTCGTCCAGGTACTCTGTCACTGCCTTGCCCTACCGGAGCTGAGAATAAAATGGTCGAAGCTGCAGCAATCATTGGACCGGCCGTGCTCGCAGTGACAGTAGCGCCCAGGGCAGCAATGCCTCGACCTATGGCCGCTGCAACGGCTTCTACAGCTTCGCCTGCGACTGTCCAGACGCCACTTCCGGCTGACGACAACTGCACGCTTCCTGCCGTATTGCCCAGCGCCATTATCCCGGCGCCAGCCATCGACGCTTCCGCTGCTGTTTTCATCTCCGGGGTGTAAACCGGGGCAGGGATGATGCCCACTTTCTGCTATATACTTTCTCTGGCACGGTTCTTTTCGGCAATCTCCTGGGCAAGCCTTTCAGCTTCTTCTCTGGCCTTCCTTGCTGCCTCTTCCTTCTGACAAGCTTCTTTCTGCCGTCTTTCCGCTTTCGCCTTCTCAGCCGCCAGCTGAGCGCGAACCGCCTCCAGCTGATGCTGTTTTACCACCTGCTGGTTCTGAGCGTCGGTAAAGCGTCTGTTAACATCGTTCAGCGCCGCCTGGCTGGACATCGCCTGCGAGGCTAGCTGCTCAGCATTGCTCAGATGCTGAAGATATTGCTCATTCATGTTAGTTTCGTACTCGCGTTGCCTTATATCATCCCAGATATACAGGATTCTTTTACGGCGTTGTTTGAAGTCTTCCGCCATTACGCGCTCCTGCGCATAGAGGGCGTTCTTGCTGTTAACTTCTGCCTCCAGGCGCTGCCTCTCCTGATTCAGGGCATTCACAGTGTTGCCAGAATCCTCCAGTTCACGGGCAGCAGTGATCTCCCGGATATCCTGCCCGGCATCAAGAGCCTCTCGCTCGTGATTCAGTCGGTTCAGCTCTGACACTCGACGTTGTTTTTCTCGCTCTTTAATCACAATGCCGTTCCTCAGGGTCACAACTGTAAGTCGATTTTCGCTGTCCCTTCTGTAGTCTTCTCTTGTCGAAGTGGCCAGTCCGCCAGCACTCAGCCTTCCTAATGTTGACAGGTAAGCATAGATGGCGTTTGCCCGTGCGCCATCTCGTTCCATCTCCAGCGTCGTTTCCTCGACGGACTCGACGGCCAGCTCTGCTTGCTTTCTCAACCTGTCTGCGCCAGAAAGATTATTAACTTGCGCAGAAAGAGCTTGAATTTTCGCCTGCGTCGCAGCCAACATGCGCTCAGCTTCGGCGGTCACCTGCTCAAAATGTGCCTGCTCCTGTTGTATCTGCTGCAATGATTTTTCACCAGGGACGTTACTTCCAAGTGACGGTGGCTGTCTTGGTACCTTTACATAACCGGAGCCATAACCGTTTGTATTGGTATAGCCGGCGTTGTTTCCGCGATTGGCGGGCCAGATGGTCATCGTGTTGCCGGATATAACTCCCTGGGTTACCCATCCACTGCCGCCCCAGATAAATCCTAAGGCTTCCATTTTACGTATTTCAAACTCATCAATGCCGTTAGAGACTCCGCAAGAGATCAGTAAAGTCGCATAGAACATTATCAATTCTACCGACGCCATTTGTCTTCTGGAACTATGACTTTTTATTGAATCGTTTCAGCGGAGTTCAATGCTTGTAATATGATAAACTTGTTGATAACAAACTATAAAAATGCATATGACCCGCTTTTTGGCTTTCTCATTTATTTAGATTTTATTATTGTCGAAAGTCGGGAGCGTACCATAGGCTAATAAAATCTGATTGAAGTTTTTTGTCTCCCCCTTTATGACATCAATGGTGAACTAAAAATAAACAGAATTATTTTTATTAAATAAAATCAATTAACTTATATTCATTTACATTTAATATAAAAGTGTTAGAATAATTTTAAGACTTCAATTTTATGTCTTGACTGATAGATTTATATTCAATTATCTATGTAAATAGTTGCATACTGTAAATTGTATTATACGCCAGATATACTGGATAAGATTACGAAGTATCTGAAATATGTACTATATTATATTTGTACTGAAGTGTGCCATAAGTAAATCTATCTATCTACCGCTCTTATATTTTATTAAGATTTATTATCGCTAATAATCTGCGAAAAAAATTTTACGTCTCAGACTTTGCTCTATTTTTTGCAAAACAATGCCTCAACATATGTTTTATACGTACTCAACTACCAGTTTTGCTCATGCTATGCACATATTTTCGCACAAGATATAACATATGTTTTATTAGCATATGCTTCAAAACGTGATAACTTTAATCCGGGTTGAATTAAACAAATAAGGTATATTAAAGACAATTTTTGCCATATGTAAATTTTGAAGAACTATAAATAAATTTTATCTTTTGGAAAATTAAGCAGAGTTTTACTTTGACTACAACTATAATTGATTAGCTGGTTTTATCCAATAGACATATTCTTATAATACTACAATTAGGTGATAATTATGAAGATTTAGCACCTTAAAATAAATATAATAAAATGACTATATTCATTAAAAAAATAATTAATTAATCAAAATTAATTATATGAAAAGATTAATATGAAATTTCGCTTACCCGCTGCCTCTGCTATTTTCTTCGTTTTACTTTATGAAGTGACTAATATAGTCTTTGAATTCCAGTTTCCTTATTTGGCAACGTAGATATTAAACGACAGATGTATTGCCACATCTACTTAGCAATATCTCATAACAATAGTTCATACTTGCAAATTTTAGTCTTCTCTTCCAATTCTTCTAATTCAGATCCACTATCTGATAATAAAAAATAAATTATAAAGTATCCAATAAATTTTGTCTGATATGAACTCGATTACAAAGACCTGGTAAAATGATGTAAATTTACCTCATACTCGTATCGAGTTATATATATGTAGTTGTATCACTTTTTTGTAATTTTATCACGTTTTATCAGACCTTTGCAATTGGGAAATCACTGGTGAATCCCCCGTTCATTATTAAACTGTCTGAAAGAGGGACTTCACAACGCACACAAGTGAAATAAAACGTATAGGTGTAATTAATAACGAAAAGAAAATTAAAATGATATTTATTATAATTTGTAGCTTATTTACAAATCGTGTTCTCTTTATAAGTTGAGCACGAAAAAGGCACCTAACGCCTGAAACAATGGTACACAACTGAGTGTTTTTAAATAAAAAAAAAACGTTATCTGCGTATGGTGACGCTACTATGCGAGTCAAAATTGTATTTGGAAATAGCGGGAAAACATTTTACAAAAGAATAGCTCTAATTAAATTATAAAACAAAGAAAAAAAGCGTTTATGAAAAAGTAAATAATACAAAATTACAATTTCAATTTTCTGTAAACGTATTTGTTTAATTTACACTATCAAATGAAAAATAAATTTAATCATTTGATATCAAATATTTCAAAATAATTATTTTTTAATTTTTTCTGTTAGAAAATTCAGCCCTGTAAACTCGGTTTTATTTTCATAATCATTCACATATTTTAATTTATTATAAAATAAGTTTGATTTACTCACAGATCGATTAAAGTTAGCTACTCTTTAATAAGTGTTGCCAACGTTATATACTGCTTTCTTTTGTGGTACACAAAATTTAATATGTTATATAAAAAAATTTCTTTGAAAGAATTTCGAAAATATATTTATCGTTAAAAATAGATACATCTATAAGGATAAATTTTTATTTCTTCGAAGAATTTCTTCTTTTTCGTTGTAAAATTAATAACAAGGAGATAATGTCGGCAAAAACTAAACTCTATTCGTTGAGATGAAACTTGATTACTTGAAAATCATCGAAGGCCGACAATACCCGGACCTTATCTACTAACGGCTTATCTACTTACAACTTTAAGCGTAGCAGATGCAGATGCTTTTTCTTGTTTTAATCCGAATTCATTGACGGTGATGACTATTTTGGGATGAATAATTCCAAATAAGCTTTAGAAATGTATTATTTTTCTAAATTAAAAGTGATAAAAAGTTGAAAATTATTCTTCTAATAATATTATTCGTTTTATTAGACACAGGAAAAGGATAAATTGATAAATTATTCCTGAAAAATAGAAAACTACTACTTTTGGCTCATTTTAACGTTCGACAGATTTAGTTTTTGTATAGATACTAAATGGCGCTTTATCCTAGTAACCCTTAATCCACAATGATTTTGGGTTATTGGAGTGTACTAAAGAAAGTGTGTTATCAAGGGAGGGAGGATACGGATTCATTTATGTCAGACATTTTAGAATTATCCGAAAATAATTGTACCCCAATAAAATAATGCTTTTTACTCTGGAAAAACTACAAGTTTTATACAAACTTTAAGGTAAGTGTGTAAATGATTAAACAACATTATTTTAAAAATACTAAAGAAAAACATTCGGATGAATTCAATAAGCTAAGTAATACTCACAAATACTTATTTTTTTATATATACTCATTGTTTTGATTTCTATTATAACATATTTTCCGTGATACGGAGTAACGACTTATGTATCGTATTCCGTGTTTTCACACAACAATACTCTACGATAATTCATGTAATTAATTACACGATTATTTTTGGTAAGTATTGGGTTTAATATATATCTATTTGAAAACATGCAACATTACTTACACATTTTTAAACTCAATTTTTTGGTTCTAGATTTTAACTGTACCGCATGCTATAGTAAAAATAACTCGACTTGCTTGTATAAGGATTGAACTGTTTTTAGAATTTTGAGCATACATAGGAAGAACATACAGTATGCACATAAGGAAGTGCTGTGGGCCTAAGTTCTTTGTCAAATATCTTAGTTTTACATAAGCTTCTTATTAGGGCATCAGTAATAATCAGACATGATTCCTTTTTTGTACATGTTTAGTAAATGAGAGTATTTTATTTTGAAAAATGCTGTTTCGTTAAAATGCTGTTTCCTAATCTCTACATGATATTACAAAGATTCTCAAATGTCGCTTCATGGTCGTATTTTAACTTCTTTAGACGAACAGATGAACCCATTGTCCATTAAATTATTCGACTTCAAATGAAATAAAATATAGAGAGATACAGTAAGGAGCTTGTGTGATAACAAATCGTGACGCATAGTCCGGACGAATATACTGACGGATGTTATGGCTCCAGAGAGCGGTGCTTGCACAGAGTGGTCAGTTTTGCTATTGAGAACCAGAAGTTTCAGTGAATAACTTAGCGTTGCCAGCAGCAAATCTATCTGGATAACTTTTTGGAGAATTTCAGATTATTCTGTAAATCGGTTTGGAACTGTTTTTAGTTCGGTAAGTATTTTTTAAGCGATAATTTAAAAAGATAATTATAAATGCTGGAAGAAAATTTTTTTGGAAAATTTACGAAACTGTGTCGTAAAGCAGTAATATGGTATTACTTTATTATTGTTACTCGTAGCCCAAACAATTATATTACACTTTTTTCATAAAAGTAAATTATTGTAAATACTATTAATAAATGTAATGCAAAATAATATTAATTTTAATACCAATTTAAAATAAGGAGCTTGATAAATTAAAAATTTTCGTCAGACTAAACAAAATTAAAATAGACTAAAAAACTGATTATTTTAAGACAAAACTGCTGTCACATGTGTAAAAGTGCCGACTCTGGAGAAATGCAGAGCCGTACTATATATAGACGAAACGAAACTCGGCAAGCATCGGCGAGAATCAGCTCAGTGATTACAGAGCACCCGCTTTCGGCGCGGAGGAGTTTCGCGGGGCGCGTTTCCACCTTTCTTATAATTAAAATCCGGATAATAAAATCCGCAACCCTGCAAAAATTAAATAAATAAATAATCCCACAAACAAACAATAAAAATAACACAAGCTCGATCCATATCCCATTCCAGACTCACCTCAAAAATGGCCGCCAAGCCATCGAGCAGCTACCATCCACCTGAAGATCCGGTCCCCGAATCCTGGGGCGTATCTCACATGCGCGTCGGCACGGTCAGGTACATCTGGCGCATCAACAACTTCAGCTTCTGGGACAGCCGCTACATCGACTCGCCGGTCTTCGGCTCAGCCGAGACCAGTCCCATAAAATGGCGCTTGCGCCTCTACCCTCGCAGGGTCGTGCGCATCGACGACCCCAGATTCGTCACTCCGCACAAGTGTCACGTGGGACTCCACCTGATCCTCGACTCCTGGAGGATGAAGAGCGTTAAGGCGAAGTGCCAGTTCGCAATTTTGAATGCCCAGGGTGAAAAGTGCACGGCCAGCTCGCTCTCGGATTTTCATGTGTTTGGAAAGTGGAGCCGGCGGTATAAGTGCGATGCTTTTGCCAATCGCGATCGGCTGTTGGATGGTTATTTGATCGAGGATAGCTTGGCGGTGCTGTGCGAGATTAAGATGTGTATGGGCAGCGTTTACCAGCTGGGTTCGAGTCCTGCTCCTGAATCGTTAGGATGGATTAATCAGGTATGCAGGGATTATAAAAGCGTTTAAGATCGAGATTCGTTTCGGTTGGGATATGTAGCCTTTTTTTCTTAGGATTGATTTAATGATTTATTTAGATTGATAGGTAAATATGTATTTTATTATTCTAAATTGAAGTACAAAACAAATATTTATGTGTAGGTAATAATTTTATTTGCAAATTGTAATAATCCATTTAATGTTTGATAAAAATTAATCATTGTACCTAATATGTCACAAATATATTTAAAATTAGTATATTGATTGCCGATTTTTTTCACGCTTTAAAGAAAAATAAACTTGTAAACACAGAGAGTATTTAAATAAAACATCTCCGAAATATGCATATAGCGGAACTCGAACTTCCGCTCCCTCACTCTACTCGAAAAATTCTTTGTCGCGTTCTAATGATTATTTAAAAAAAAAAAAGTTACAAACTATTTAATCTGATTTAATCATGTAGCATGGAAAATATAAAGGTTTACAAAAATAAATTATACTATGCTAAATATTATGATTTTAAAAATCAATATAAATTAAGAAAGGCTTATTATATTATTGAAATTCTTTATAATTTGATATCGTTATATTAAATTATATCATTATTAAATACACAAAAAATACACCCTAATCGTGTTAAAAAATAGTACATTTCGATACTAGTGCGAGAAAGTGATTTCAGGCTCGTGTGGACGTTTGCGCCCGAGCGAAGCGAGGGTGAAAAGGCCACACGAGGT
>JAPYZA010006969.1:0-17265 GCA_030522685.1 Eupelmus azureus
TACACATATATTTATATATATTTGTACCTCTAAATGTCATTTTTGAAGTAAAATCTACAGCGGGCGATAATGATTTTAGAGAGGAACTTTATCGCCCGCAGCGATGTGCCGGTCTATAACCGTTTACTTTAGCCCCACATTTTAGGTATCGTAAAACGCGAAAATCGTGCATGTGTTACATAAAATTACTTTAGTACAAACGAAACACCGTAAATAAATAACATTTATCATTTTGTTGAAATTCAGATACAGCATTTAATCTGCCATTCAACTGCTATATTTTAACTGCTATTTCTGCTTATGTTTGAAAAGAATAACAATTTAAAACTTGACCAATAAACCTTTCTGAGTCAACAACTTAAATCGTCAAATGAATGAATTCATTTGAATTCGCAAGACTAAAATCGATACTAAGTTTGGAAAAATGAATTTATTGATCACCGCGAACAAGAGAAAGTTATAAAATATTATAAAATAAAAGTTATAAAGTATTATAAAATCAATACTATCTATAAATCTGTAAAAGTTAAAATAACGTAACTAAGTGAATATTCCGTAAAATACTTTAATAATAAAATTATAAAACAAAATTATGTATAATGTTCACTCTTTCAAATTTAGATAGAACTTACAATAAAATTACGCAGATGTTTGTAAATCAATGTTAAGCAGGAAGGCTCAAGTAGTATAATGTCGTGTACGATAAGACCAAGCCCACTATGATCGAGATAATGAGACTGAAAGTATTAAAAGCCTCTATGAATCAGTGGAGTTTGTACATTTTTATGAGAAAATGAAAAAGTGGAAAATACTGTATTATGTACACTGGGTCACTATCATATCTGTCGGAATGTTCATTTGAATTTTTGAAATTTTATTGAGGTAAGGTTAGTCTCGGCTTGTTTTACCATAAGAAAGAGTGAGACAGCTCACAGACAGAGAGTGTTTTTATAACCTTACCCTAACCAAAATTCACAAATTCAAATGAACATTCGGGCAGATAGAATAGTGACCCAGTGTACTAATGGTAAGTGCGTAAAAAGAGCTTTTTTAAACCGAGTGTGGAATTTGCAGTACGAGTCGAAGGGGAGGTGGTACGAGCCGAAGGCGAATGTGTTTGTGAGGTGAAGACGAGTACTGCAAACACAGAAGATCGAAAAAGTCAAAAAGCGCTTTGTGTACACCATATTTCTTTTGTCTAATCATGTATATTGATTTCCGCGTTTTTTTCGAGCCATTAAATCCGACTATCATGTATTAGAAAAAAGCAATTAAAAAACATTTGTTCAAAAATTTTTTTTTTATTTACGCAAGTTTCCTGGTAGAAAGTTTCCCCATTTTTTGACCAGGGATGTCAACTGTGAAGAATTAGACATCCATTAGCCTATTTTTAAAGACTTGGCCAATTTGGTTGGGGAAATTTCTACCAGGGTTATTTTTATTTCAATTATTTTTTTTCTTGATAATATAGAAATATTTTTAAAAACATTATAGAAAAAGCCGCCGCTGTGATTGAGATTTAAAGGAATTAAAGTAATTAGATTAAGATTGGTTAAGTAGAAAAAAGTAAATTAGAAGCAAACACGAGACTGATAGATTTAAAAACAGGTTTGAATGAGAAATGCCATAAATCAAATACGCCTGGGTGTGTGTGTGTGTTAAAAGGTTGAGAGAGAGAGAGAGAGAGAGAGAGAGAGAGAGAGAGAGTGCGTGAAGGAAACGCCGGAAGAAATCCTTTTATTCCGTGCCGCGCTTTTATTCAGTCTAACCACGCGCAGTAACCTTCTGAGACACGATCATGGATGACCCCTCGAAAAGAAAAAAAATATATACACACACGCAAAATAATAGCAGTCACGCGTACGAAGTCAATTTTCTGCAAAAGCTGCGTATGCACATACACATGCTTCGATGCCCATTTCTTTCCGCTTTTATTCCTCTATAAACGAGCTATAAACAAGCTCTGGCGAGTATTTTAGCTAAACGAACTGGGTAAATAAAAAGCTTCCTTTCCCAGAAAGCTACAAAATATGGACGACGTAAAAGAAGTTGCCGAGCTTCTAATACACTCTACTTACCTATCTTTCATCTTGGACAAATTTTTTCGCGAAATAATTATTTTATTGGACATCGCGTAAATTGCTTCTGACAAAAGTTTCTGTAATACTCACAAATAGTTGTATTTAAAAAAGAGAGAAACTTTTTATGTCTAATTATATTTTGTTTAAATTTCTTTAATAACAAATATTAATTTTTTGATTAATGTCTCAATTTTTTCGTTTTGTGAAAATCTGACACTAAATTGTTAAAGTAACAATAAAAATTTAATAATATTCGTGTAAAAAATATGTGAGTTCCTAACTTTTATTTTTAGGTCTAAACGAATTTACTCAATTATTTTATTTTTTACCACTATCTCATTGGATTGGAGGTCGAATAGATTAGAAGCCTGCAAACAATGAGTTGGCGAATCGGCATTTAAAATAGCACTTTTAATCTGCGCCCAACACTTGTGCATCAAGCATTAATACAATTTAAACGAATATAAGAATGGTGAGGATGTAATTTATATTTGGCACATGCATGTAGTAAAATAAACATAAAACATTTAGGCTTCGAACAACGAGTAAAAGTACAATTTGTAGCCAATACTTTTCTGACGTGTCAGCGGTATAATTTGCAAATTTTATTTCTTCACTGTTGAACTCGAGTATTCTAGGAGCATGCGAGTAACGAGACTCCGCAGTGGGCTAGAAAGAGGATAACAGAAAGTGAACAAGAGCGAGAGAGAGAAAGAGCCGTAATAAATCGCAAGCTCGACTAAATTTTCAAACAAAGCTCCGTGTTCCCGTTGAGGCGAAATTGCCGTTAGCTGCAGAAGAGATCGCGGACTCGTGTATAATAAGACCGCATCGTCGCGTGCCAAGGGAAACGCGCTCAAGCTATTGTAGGGCTAGATCGTTGCGCATCGCGACGGGGGCTGCGGGGAGGTGAGCGGGCGCGCTCTCAGGTGGTCAGAGAGCACGATTTAAAAATGAGGGAAAAAAAAGCGCGAGCAATCGGGGCTTGGCCGGGCTGGGGTGGGAGGAGGAACGTCACTCTACGTCGCTATGTCGCGCGCCGACGGAGAAAGAGAGCTTTCGTGCAGCTTGGCCTTCGTGCGTGCTTGCGGCTGCCGCGCAGGCTCTGCTGCGCGCATGGCGCTGCTGCTCGTCGCTCGAATGAGAGAGAGAGAGAGAGAGAGAGAGAGAGAGAGAGAGAAAGAGAAATAACGGAGAGAGCAGCGGCTTGACAGTCTGGCCGCAGCCCCGGAGGCCGATGCGCGTACGAGCCGGCGTGGCACTGCTCTCAGCACACGCGCGCTGCTCCTCTTCTCCGTCGTCGGCGTAAGCTACGGAGCAGCGAAAAGTTTCCGCAGGCGCTGGACCTTTGGTCGTTGCGTTGCAAGCGCGAGTGCAGCCCCGTTCTGCTCGTTTAGAGGGCAGTCGAAAAGAGAGTGTAAGAGAGAGAGAGAGAGAGAGAGAGAGAAAAGAAAGACGAATATATAGCTAGCCCGCTGCGCGGCTCGGGGGCCATGGCCGAACGGCGCTGAGCCCTAGGGCTGGGCGATGCTCACCGCCTCCGAGCTCTCTCAACAGCATCTTCCCAGCGCGATACTCGCCTCTCTCACCGCCGCCACCGCCACCGTAGCTCTGCAACTAGCCAAGGGACTTCTGCCGCCGGCAAGGCTCGAGCAAGCACCGACACTTGTGTCCGAGGAGCTCAGTCAACATGATTGACGTGACGTGACACCCAGGACTTTCCTCTCTTCTTTCTCTCTCTCTCTCTCTCTCTCTCTCTCTCTCTCTCTTCTCCTATTATCTTCTACCTATACTCCTCTCCTCACTTCTATCCTCTCTTTCTCCTCACTCTCTCTCTATCTCTTTCCCCTTCCCTACCTCTTTCTCATGTTTCCCCTTCTGCACATCTGTTCCCTTGTTCTGCCGAGTGCCTAGTTTGTCCCTCGGTTATTGCAATAGTGTGCGTCCGTTGCTCTTTTCGCCTCCGATTATCGTTTCAACGAGTGTGCTACGTCTCTCTTACAATAGAGCTGTGGATTTGTCTGTGTGTGATTAAAGTATGATTTCTCGTTCGCTCTCTCGCTCTGGAGCCGAAAAAAGCGCCGAGGGAGATCTAATAAAAGGGAGTAACATGCAACGAGCAGAATCTCGCCCCCTCACTTGTTCGCTGACTCGTCACGGCTGATACGACGAGCTTTTTCAAGGTTGGTATTATAGCCATGATCTGGCCTCCAGACTTACCTTTTCCCTAGCAGACGCAGATGTACGCGACCCTTTCTACACTGCAACTTTCAGGCAAAATGGAAATTTTCGACGCGATGTTTGTTCTGTACCTAGCTTTTTCTATATAGATGTACGCGATGGTAATACCTCATTCACCTTCAGAGCTGCTCGGAGCTTCTGAAATTTAACGTGCTGGGGGAAGCCAGAAAGAGAAGAGAATGGCGGCTTTTTTTCTTCTCTCACCAATCGGAACGAGGACCTCGAGCTTTACACTTTCTCATTTGATTTTTTTTCCACGATTGCGGCGATCCAGCCAATGTTGCTTACAGTTCAGCGGCCCTTCTCTCCTCCGAATCGAGCGGTAGCAATTCGAGCAATTGCCGGCAATACATAGACTAAAATTTCCTACGAATGAATTTAGATGCTTGACATGCAAGCTTCGGGAATCGATGTCGCTGGATTTTCCTCATAATTTTTCCATCAGATAAGCGCAATGCGCAGTATAGATTTGCAACTTGTACTGTATAACCTCTTTGCGCTTATCGAGTCTGTATCGAGCTCGAATGGATCCTTAAAAAGTTGTGCCGAGACGTTATTTCGAAAATTATTGCTCACCAAAGCGCCCTGCCTCTTACATATCGAACCAAGTAGCGGAGTCGCTAACTCGCACACCGCGCATGCTTTCGAATTTAATCTAATCAAAAAGTTCATGCCAATGGAAAGTTAAATGATTGCAGAGGGTGAACGCGCCGAGTGCAGAGAAGCGCGCTTGAAGGTAGTACAGGGAAAAATAACGGAGTTTAAGTCGCCGTTGATTTTAATCTCGGCAGCGCTATATTGTAATAAGCAGCAATCAGTCCACTCCCGAAAATTCTCGACACAAGGATGGTCGAGATGGCGAAATTAGCATGGCATTTTTTCTTGCTCGTCGTCAAAGCCACGGAACGCGCAGCTATAGCATTCGGGGCTTTTGGTAACTCTTTAAAGAAATTGAATCGACCGAAGATAAAGAGGCTTCTTTGGCTCGCCTTTCTTTTCGTCCCCTTTACTTGTCTCCCTGTCAGCTCCCCAAACTACTTTTACCTCTAATAAAATATACCTGGAACTTACATGTGTGCGAACAGAGACTAATTATTATCAATAGTCACGACAATTGTGAAAGTCAACGAGTAAAACGTCTGCAATACATTTCGCTGTTGCGAGAATGCAAGTCGAAAAGGACGAGGAAAATTGCATAACGCGCTGCCCTTCCCCGTCCTCGTTGACTGTTCGGCTACTGCTGCGACCACCCTTTTCTGTTCAGCCACGACAGCTCCTCGTCTTTAACTATGTGTGCGCTCGTATTACCCTATTATACTTTTTTCTTCTTCTGCAGGTCGTTTTTTTCATTCTCGGCTCACTCGCCTCGTTTAATCTTTTTACACCTATGGCCATACTCGATTACTATTTCATTTTCAAATTTTTGTCGCCAGCTTTACTCGGAGGCGCGTCTGTCGCACAAGCTTCCAAATCTTTTTTTCTCGCATGCAGCAAGCAGCAAAATTTTTTCCTCGCGTCATTTTCTCTTCATTAGTCTGTCTCTTTTCCACATGCTTGTGTCTATACTCTATTTCGCTTTCACCTCCTTCTTTCTACTCCCGAAGATCTCTGTGTTACCTTTGGCCAGCAGCCTTTTTTCGACTCCTTTCTCACTCTTCTTCTTTTCTTTTCTCTTTTCCGCTCTACTCTAGCCAAGCCGCCACTTTCGAGACCCCGCTAGCTTTGTCTTGTTCGAGCTCGGTGTGCAAGTTGCCGCTTCTTCTATACTGCTTTGTCAGCCTGCCTCTTGTAATATTTGTTTACAATGCAACTATGCTGCTGCTGCTGCTGCCACCTTCTGCTTCACTAGGTATAGGCTTCCTTCTTTTCTTGCTATTTTTACTTTTACCTCAACTTTCACAGCTCGCCGCTTCCAAGACCTTTTATTACTCTCTGTAATCTCTGCCACTGTCTGCACAATGTTACGGAGCTATTACGGATTTTAATAATTTACTACGAATATTCAACAACTACGCGTTGATTGTTTACTCGAGTGCAGAACGATATTTTATTATTTAAACATTCACTTATTTTAAATACTTCAGTTTATACAAATAATATGATCCAAATGATATACAATAGGAATAAATCTTCATCTTTAGCTTAAAATTTTATTTGACAAATAATGTAAGCTTTAATATGCTCAAAACAATCCTGAACTTGAGCAAATCCCAACGTACCAAGCTATTAAAACGTCGCTTGATCGAATTACATTTGGTGCATTTACTTCTAAATACCTTGGCTCTCTACTAGATCGATTGCATTTTCCACATTGCTGATCGATAATGGAGAGAATAGGGATCTTATACTCTATAGGACGAATAATTTTCCATGCAAAAATTAACGCTTTTTTAGAAAGTTTTTTTTTCATCATAAGATTTTTATTCAAACACAACTTAAAGAACAAATTTTTACATAATTCTATTTAATTTAATAAGTTTGAAAATTTATTTGAATAAACAAATTCATAGGGTATAAAAAGGTGACTGTGAGTGTGACCGAGTGATTCAATTTACAGTATAAAGAATCAAGTATTATAATTCGTTCAACATAGCAGGTTTTAAAATGTTTGCAATGACATATTCACGTATACACTCAGCTGCAGAATATATTTATTCACAATTTTGTAAATAAAATGTCATGTATCTAATAATGGTAAATCTTGTTTTATTATAACAAAATAAATTTCGAATTTTTTTTAAATTTGAATTGAAGTTTTTAAAATAAATTACTCTCAACGATTCGAAAATTTCAAATAAAAGTAAAAATTAACATCTTTCCATAAATTATCCTAACAAAGAATAATCTGGTATTTATAAAGTTTATTGCGAATATTTAAAAAGTGCACTTTTTTCTCGACCTTATCATTAACTGTTATCAACAAATAAAGAACAAATACATATTTTATATTGAACTTACTTTCTTTTTCATATACAATTTTAGTTTAATATAATAATATTTATATATAAATAATAATAATAATAATAATAATAATAATAATAATAATAATAATAATAATAATGATAATAATAATAACAATAATAAGATAGATAGTAAGATCTGCATGAGTGGTCATTTTTTATATAAATGCAAAAAAGTGATTTGAACCGTACGTGGATGTCTACGCTCGTGTAAAACGAGGGTGAAAAATTCAGACGAGGTTAAAATCACATCTCCTCATGAAAAAAAAACACTCGGAAGAAACACTCGAATTCAGGTTATTCGAAACATTCATGTGTGATACAACTTTAATAACACTTAAAGTATCCCAATTCCAACTCAATTTTGAGAGTTTTCACCCAATTTTGAGTACTCTTTTGGTAAGGTTCTCGGCTGTGTAACGAATAATATATTTTTGACATGAGGGTACAAAGCTCGATTCAATGAAAGTTTTTTTATTCAAACATGCGCAAAATCAAATGAAGTGTTAAAAAGTTCCTTTTTGCTAAATAATTAATGCTTTGTTCCCTACTGCCAAAAGTGACTTTGTCTTTTTCATGTGAATCTGAACTGTTTAAAACGAGATTTTTTCGTATTATCCTGATCTCTCAAATCTCGGGATTTAAATTCGGCTCATACTCTGGTTCTATCTCTCTTTCTGGCTCTCTTCTTTCTCACTTCGTCCCATTCTCTTTGGAATTCATTTTTTATTTAGCCGAGTAGCATGCAGCTATCAGATGAGATAATTAAAAGTTCAAATTTGCATTAAAAAAAAAAAAAAAAAAAAAAAAAAAAATTGACATTCGCAAGCTTTTGCACAGTCTCGAAGCTTTATCCCCAATTGTTTTACACTTAACGAAACTGGATATTATCAGTTTCTTGAATACCACTTCCCTTATTTCCGCCACATTTACTGGAAAGATTTAATTACTTACTCAACTTATATTTATGAGAGTATTATGCTTTAATGTTCCATCGTTTGCTGATTAAACTCTTCCCCTTTAAAAACTTTTATAAACCCTTGCAAGCTTCTTGATCTATTATGCCTCTTGAAAAAAGTTTGATAATATTCTGTTTTAAGATTTTCAGCTAATCACTTCTCTTTTCTTCCTTTGAAGAGTTTTTCTTCTATAGCTTTTTGTATTTTATAAATCTAGCTTATCTGCATATAGATTTATCCTAAAGTCGACTTTTCCAAGTTGTACCTTTTTGAGTATTCATTAAATATTTAGTTTTTTCAAAACCGTTGTTATACCAGCACTCATATTACTAGTATGATTACGGACGAAGCGAGCTTCGTAAGTTGCATTTTGAATATTTTTACTAAGAATTAAATTCACCTAAGAATGATATTATTATAATTAAGTTCAAGATCTAAATATATTTAACACTAGATAATTAATAAAATAAGTTATTTTGGTTTAATTAAGACTTATGGCACCTCCATAATTTTTAAATTTTGTTTAAATTTATTTGTCTTTAAATAGCATACATTTTTACAAGCATCTTGATCACTTCTACTGGCATGATAATGCATCATTTCGTCAATTTTGTAAAAATATGTCACTGAGTATATATGCTAAACGTTAGTTTAAGTAGAAATCTTACAAGGAGAGACTGCAGACTTCGACTTAAGAATTGTAACCGTACTTTTGAATTATGGTGCCGGGAAGATTTGTCCAAGGACAAAAGCGCGCGAATGTGCGAATTCGCCGTGTTGCGTTCCCGAGTGAGGCGCACAAATATCGAGGGCTGGTCTTCAGCTCTCGCGCTGAACTCGCTCTCTTTCGCTCGAGGCCGCCGGAGGATCAACATCTTCGCTACGAAGCATAGAGTAGCCACCATCCAGTTCAACTCTTCCCTTTCGGACGTACCGGACTCCGCCTGTAACTACTGAGGGCCAGGGCTGGCATCGTCTGACAGTGCTGCCCTTTACCTACTGGCGAAGTGAGGACTACCAAGAGCCGGCTTCGAAGCGTCTACGGCGAGGGAAGGCGCGATAATTCGTATACCGCGTGGCAGAGCAACGCGAGTCCGGGCCTCGAGTGACTAAGCCAACGTTCAACTCTCCAAATCATAAGTTAAGTAAGATAAAAAAGAGGATCGCAAGGATAGCGTTCGCCCGAGGCGACTCTTTCTCATATAGCATTAAGACCCCGTGAAATCGTTTAGAAATAAAAGTTGTAACATTCCTCGTGCCGTCATTGAAACTCGGTTTTAAATAAGTAAAATTCGAGACGAAACTCCGTTTAGCTTTTATTTGTAAGTTGCATGCGATAAATATTAATTATTGATGCGTATAGAGCGATAATTTGAATTAAGGCGATGATGTTTGTATTGTGATGACGAAGGTAATTTAATAACTAATATTGTATATTGATATAAAGTTTGGAATAAAATAGAAAGAGAGAAGCACAAAAGAAATGAGCTTTAACGAGTATTTTAATTTGTACATTACTATTAGTGTTGTTTGATTTCCCGGAATTAGCGACTTTACATTAGATGTGCGTGTTTATTTGCTCTGCCTGCGTCGGTTATGAGAGAGGATTAATTTAATTACTATAAGAGTTTGATAGTTCTCTAAAATCTCTTTATTTATATATTTTCCAATATTCGATATAATTAAATTATTATTATTATTACATCGCGTGTTGCTCATTATTGATTTTAATCATAAATTTATATTTGATTAATAGATATATTATTCGTTTTTCTATAAAAAATCTCCACATCTTTCAAATTAATTATAAAATATTACAGAATTTTCCTCATTTTTAATTATAAAAAATATTAGACTTTCATAAACATTTTTACGAATAACTTTGAAAGTGAAAGTTTATTCTCAAACTAATTGAGTAATAATTAAGTTGAAAATAAATGGAAATAGGTCTTTAAATTAGATTTCATATAGTTAATGAATATACCATCATATATTTAATCTGATTGTTCATTATTTAAGCACACAAACGTTTTTCAATTGCTCCAAATTAAAAAGCAATTTTTTTTATTAAAGAATGAAGTTCAGATTTGCTCGATAACTACTTGATGAAAACCGAGTTAAGTTTTTAAAAATTGTAAAAGCTCTAGTTCTGCTCTAGAAGCTGCTCCACAACTTTTTGAAGAGAGCTCGTGCAAATTTTGATGAAACCTTGTATACCGATGAAAGAGGAAGAAAGATATAGGGGGGGGGGGGGGGGGGGAGAAACTTCCGGTGGACCGTGGGGGTGGATACAAGGCCCCCTCTTAACCGAGGCTAAAATAACTGGCACTAACAGCGAAATGGGAACGACACATGAAATTAAGTGAGATAATCCCCCAGCTGCGCATCGTGGCGACGAACGAATTTTTTGCTACTAGCTGAAAAAGGAGAGAGAAATACTAAATCAAAAGTCAAGCTGCTTTTTATATGCATTTGTGTATATCTCCAACTCTCCTTGCCGCTTATAAATAATATAATAAAAAATTTTAAATTTCATTTTTTTACATATTTACTTAGCTATATAAAAGTTTAAGAGAACTTTCTCTCTTTATTTCATAGCTTGTTTCTTACATTAAAAAAAACTTTTTTCACAAAACTTCAGTATTCACAAAGTAAAAAAAAAGTTTCACCAAAATTTAAAATTAAAGGACATAAGTTTTCTTTTCTTTTAAAAAGTCTTAATCTACGCTTACTCTTAAAATCAACATATAAAAAATTTCTTTGAGACTTAAATTATTTTGTACTGAAAATGTATGGAAAAGTGTGTAAATTTATCAAATAAATTTATTTTTTGATATAGTATTTTAAGCAACTTATTTGACTTATTTAAATCTTACGTAACTATTTGGCGTAATGAGCTTTTTTAATTATTTTTTCTTTACCTCAACTTTAAGATAAACTTGTTAAAAATACTGTAAAACCTATTTTAGACTTGAATAACATTGCCCCATGTATAATGTACAACTTTGCCCGAAACTTTAAATTATCTTTTAATCTATATTTTTAAAAATTTTTGTTTTATAAATTTTCATTTGATACAAAAATAAATATAAAAATATTATAAAAATATAAAACAACAGTAGAATTAACAAGTAAACATAAATAAAAAGCATATTGTTTAAAATAAGTTAATTATGTAAATATTTTGGAGTTACTGCGTGATGTGCACTGAACTGTAGTTCCTCTTGGACTTGCTTAATTTTTGCACTGTCTCCACCTTGACACTGTCATTTGGTCCGGGAAAAGTGTCATAAAAATCCAAGTCAATTTTCCCTATTGCGACCGCTTAGGTGAATTTATTCTCGTGATTTGTCGTTCCAGTCTAATAATATTATTAATTGAATTTTGAATTTTTTTTAGTCCTCGAGATGACAAATTCTTTGTATTTTAATCCATTTTTAGATGTTACTGTTTGTGAGTTAAATAATTATGAGTATGATCACAAAATTCGAACTTTTATCATATATTACAAAGACAATTATAAAACATTGCTAGCTTACACATTGATAGATCGACACTAAAAATTGACGTATTTTGTAAAGAATAAAATAAAATAAATAAATAAATTTATTTTAATCTTTGCTCTTCAATGACTATGTCAAAAACGCATTACATACGAAAAATATTTGTTGTGTGCAACTTAGCTTCACTCTCCCCTTTATTGGAGCGACGGACGTTAAAGTAATATATATATGTATATATATATATATATATATATATATAGTATTGCTCCATCGCGAGCGTGCGGAATCTCTAAATTATGCATACTGTTACTGCAAAAATATGAATAGATTGCAGAAAAAGGTTATGCACGCGAAACGGCCTTCAGTATGCGCCGAGAGATTTGCGTATACTGCCCTACTATCTCTCTCTCTCTCTCTCTCTCTCTCTCTCTTTCTTTCTCTCTCTCTTTGTTTCTGTCTCTGTCTCTCTGTCTCTCTTAGAATGCAAAAAACGTCTTCTTTGAAAGTTCGCATTTGAAAAGAAGTTTAATCTATAGCTTTGTGTTTATGCAAACATTAAAATCGACAACTATTTCTTCGTGAAACTTGATTGCCACTAAATTCCAGTGAAAATAATTGGCGTTCCTAAAGCAAAAATTATGGATCTGCAATATTTACGTATTTTTCGTTATGCCAGTGGTGAGAAATGTTTTAATCTATTTATAGAGTTTGCAATTGACAAAATAACTCTTTCCACTGGGATGCATGCTTGCACCTTTAGTCACTCTATAGAAGAGCTCATAAAGCTCTAATGGCAATAATAAAGACGTAAATGTAGAACGGTGTGGGCATAAAAAGAGTAGAAAGTAAATGGAGAAAAGCAAATAATATATATTTATAAAGCCCTCATCAATTTTCCAACAGTAACACATAAAATTACACCTCATTAAAAAAAAAAAAAAATTAAAAACTTATAAAAAAATAATTTATAAATAAAAATTCCTGTGGTATGTATGTACATAGGCAAGTCTGAGCTTCCGGAGAAATGAACAAAATTAAAATAAGAATCGCTAAATGAAGAAAACAAAAAAGCTCAGAAAGCGAAAGGTAGTAGCAAAAACATCAAAAATCTAAAAAAAAAGCGGTAAAAATAAGAAGAAAATAGCCGGTACGTGACTAAAATTAGAAAAGCCGGCCGGGGAGCTGGATATAACTTTAGTGATGTGTAAAGTCTTTTGGGTCTCGGGGTAAATCGCTTGCCATCTTATGCTTTAGCCACGCACACATTTGCATTCTTTCGCGGTCTATAGTCTACGAAACTCAGCTCGAGAAAGGATCGACTTGAGCCAAGCGCACACGCAAACCTACAGATACACACATATACGCACACACACTGGGGCGCGCGCATGCATATATACTTCATAGGCATGACTAATTGTATTATTTCTGAGCCTTAGTACGAAAGAGCACAAGCAATCGTTGAGGGCCTCTAAGTATGACAAAGAAAGAATAAGACTAGAAGAAAAAGCTTTAGAACGTATATACGTGCGCGGAAGAAAGCATAAAAACAAGAAAGAACGAAAGAGACACTAGCTCTCCAGACAATGGAGTTCTGTATACATATAAATCTTAGACGCCCTGGTAGAAAATTGACCGTAATTTCTGTCCGGTTCACTAACTAGTGCCCAGATATTTTAGCATAATAAGTCTAGATGTTTTATGAGAATATGCCCATAAAATGTTTAGAATCTCGTTAAACTAATCAATTGATTCATAATCTTCATAAACTGAAATATAACCCACATTATTTTATTTGATATTGATTAAATTTAATTACAAATATTTATTTTAAAAATAATTTTTTTGCAATCACCCAGACTTAATACTATAGATGAAAACATACTTTTAATATAATACACTACGATCACAAGAAAGTAGAGAAAACAAGCTTCAATCTGCAGTTTCCAGAATTAAGAATTTAATAATTAGAGCCAAAGTTATGCTTGTTTAAAGTTGAGTAACATATATCGAAAATCATCTAAATTTCTACCTGCAGAATTTTATAATTAAGAGTATTTTCATTGATCAACTTTATAACCAACCATAACTTTGGTTCTAATTATTAATTCTTAATTCTAAAAAATGGCAAACTGAAGCTTGCTTTCTCAACTTCGATTGTAATTATTGAAAATTTATTTAGGACATTTGTATAGTAAATTATTCACATTTCAATGAGAAGTTTTTTTTCATTACAAATATATCCCCAAGTTTTGATAAGATCTATGATCCGAATGTGTGACATTCTCCTAGTTAGTCTAAAGAAACAAACGCTTAAATAAAATTTGTTCCTTCCTCGTAGAGGAAGCTTTGTAATAGTAAAATTTTGAATTTCATCAAATCGCTTTAGAAACATGTTTAGAAGTATTATAGAAGTTCGAATCACGTGATTTTAGAAAATGTCTGTGTGGATGTTTGCGTGTGTGTGTGTGTGTGTGTGTGTGTGTAAAAGAGCATACAAATACCTATATTTTCGAAAAAAATGTTTACATTAGCTATTATCATGTATTTGTTTTGAACATAAATGTGTTTTTTTTAAAAAGGTTCATAACTTCCAAAATAAATTTCAACTGCTTTGAAAAAAATAAAAGTAGAAGCTGGCGAATCGGGGATCAAAAAATATGGAAAAGTTAGCTCTGATCCTAAACTTAAAAACTATGAAAACCCGATTTAATTTGCTCTAAAATTGTAGAAGTTAAGAATGTTTAAAAAAAAAGTTTTCAACTTTGCCTCGGTCTCCCCTATCTGTAAATGTATATATAACAGTCATATTACGTGTTTTTATGGACACACACACACAGACAAATAATTAAAGTTCTAAGATAAATATTACGAAATATTGGGCCAACAACGCAAAAGGGAAAATATCTAAAAAATTTCGAAAATTAACGTTGAAAAATGAAGAACATAACGTAAAATTCCTCATAATGACCACAATTAAAAAAAATAAATCTTGCTAATAAATCAAAATATCAAAAAAATAAAATTTTATCTGCAGAAATAACTTGAAAATATCAAAAAGTATAACGTTAAATATTGGAAAAATGATATAAAATCTCTCAAAAATCGTTAAATAAAAACAAAGTATTCTTAATAACGTAAAACCTGCATGACTCTCTTAGATGTACGTCATTGACCGTCATTACGTAAGTTGACGTGTACAGCTACTACAATTGATTAATAATATGTCTAACATAAAATTTTCTTGCATGCCTTACAATTTTCATATATGAAGTTGGAATTATTATTTTTCACTACTTTTATTTTGATAAATGTTAACCTTTTGAATTGACAATGATTTTACAGAATTATTATGTCAATATAACACCATGAAAGTTTAGAATATCATGAAGTGTTTAAACAAATGTCAACTTTATATGATGGATTGATTATTTCCATTGAGCTATCTCTTGATTAGAAGAAAATCAAAACAGTTATATTAAAAGTTTACCTTTAAAAACGTGTATGATAGGCATTTATGCTTAAAAGGAAAGTTCAGACCCGTTGGTAAAAAATTTTGCTTTTATCAAGAAAGAACTTTTTTAGACTAAAGTACTCATAAAGTTGGGTCACGACTATCTTGAGTCTTGCAGTAAAATTTGTAACTGTCTACATGGATTTTCAAAATATTAATAACATTTAATACATTACATAGTTGAAAATTAATTAAAATTTAATATATCCTGTGGTTATATGTGAGCGAGACAAAGCTAATTATCCATATTATATGTGTTACCATTTTCCTTAATTAAAATTATTACTATATAGATTGATTTTTATGTAAAAACTACACAAATAGCAGGTGCTACAAAAACTTCACACGCATTACGCAACATTTTTTACCGTTCAAAAATACATTTTACCCTTTTACGAGAGTATGCGTAAAAAGAATGTCCGTTAATAAATAATTAATAACATAATTAAAGTTTACGATAAAAATATATAATTTTAAACAATAAATAAATTATTACATATCTAGTTTGCGCGGAATTGAAAATTGTTAAATTTAAATATATATATTTTTAATTTAATAGCTTATATTTTTAATCTGTACCAATATATATGTAATATTAGTGCAGCAAATGTAATATTAATGATTTTATTAATAGACCGTTACTAAAATAAAGAAAACATATTTCCGAAAACATTTAAGGTGTTAATTTGATTTTTGAATAATTATTGAAAAGGCTACAGCCCGTAAAGGGAAAGAGTAAATGTCGTCGCTGATAGGTATTTAGAAATGTTTTGAAAGATGAAGAGAGCGTTTAAACCAGTCAACTTCTGCGAGTCTGCAATTCTATTAAAAACTTCAAACTTGTTGCAATTTCTTTTTAAGCGGTGCCTGTTGCCCGCAGGACTGAAACATGCGAGAGCGCTAAGAAGTAGAAATTAGCCCGTTACAGAGATTTACAAAAAAGAGTCGCTATCGCGTAATATCCCCACAAACTCACAGGAGGGTGATTTAATTTTTTTCACATACACGCACACACATACACACAGACGCACACGCGTACACACACACGCACGCAACACACACACACTCACACATACACACGCATGTGTAAGCAAATAGGCAGTCTAACAGAGCGAGTGTTAGAAGCCCTATTTCTTTGTGCGCGCTTATCTCCCCTAGATATCGCGCGGACAGCTTGGAAAACATAAGAGGGCTGACTATATAGTGAGGGGGACTCGAGGGTGCACGATGAGCGCAATTACGATTTTCCTTTTTTCTTCTTCCGATGTCCTCGTGGCCATCGTTGTACATGGCAGCAGTTCGAAGGTGAGAATAGAGGAAATGGAGCCCAACTGACAGGGATGGTGCAAGATTAATCGCGAATTCTCAAGGCGAGAGCAAAAGAAGGGGGGAGGGGAGGCAAGAGAGAGAGAGATAGAGAGAGAGAGGGAGAGAGAGAAATTACACAATAAACAGGCCCATAGCAGCTAGCCGGCTTGAATAATTGGCATGCTCTTGCCTATAGAGTTCGAGATAAGCAAAAGTATAAAATATGAAATGACGAATGAAAACGGGAAAGAGAAAATTAGGCTTTCGTTTTCCACTCTATATACGCCACTATTCAGATATCTGCTTGTTGTACACTTGTGTACGGAGAAAAGGCAGTAATGAAACAATAAAATCTACGCCGTGATATAAGTATATGGAGGTAAAGCGTGCGGGTCGAGCAGGGGAGGGCAGCAGCTGTAGCGGCAGACGAGAAGAAAGGAGGAGCGATGCGCGATTGCGCGCGCGTGCGTGTCAGCCAGCCCTCCCGCCTTGAGCTTCTCAACGATCGATGGGGCCCTTAAATTCCTTTCTCGCGCTTCTGCACACATACCCCACGTACACACGCACACATACATATAGAAATAAATAAAAAATAAATAAATAAATGTATATATATACATACATATATATATACATATATATATATATATATATATATATATATATATATATATATATATATATATATATACATACATATAT
>JAPYZA010006970.1:0-10548 GCA_030522685.1 Eupelmus azureus
ATTATTATTCTGCGGCAATGTCACACTTTTCCTACACAATATAATAATTTTTGTTACATATTATTTTAATATTTGTTATACTTTTTTTCTCCGTGTATACTTCGCAATTACTGTTCATCATAATAATTACATTGTAAATAATTCCATCTGTTTAAAAACGCATTCAAACATTCTTTTTGTCCACATCATCCATTTGTACCATCCCAGAAAGGCACATCAAGCCTCGTAAAAATAATTCCACATTTTGCTTTGAAATTTCAAAATTCTTCTGCACATATACACACTTAGAGCAATGCGCACACTTTGCCTTCTTTGTTCCTCGAGCTCGTTTCGGTTATGACTTTTCTTTATTGCGGACCTTATCGCCAACTCATCGATGCCTCTCCGTCAGCCAGGCCAATACGGCTTTCAATTTATTTTCCACGGAAATTTTTACGGTCGCGTCCTTTTATGGGCGAGCTTTTTTCTGTTTGGCATAAGGCAAAATTTTAGCCTTAAGTGTCGAAATTACCAACGCCGACGCCACAATATTTTGCGGGCTGCGACGAAAAAACGAGGAGGGGGTTAAGGAAGGAAAGAGGGTGAAAATTGAGCAATTTCCCAGGGACGTTGAAAGGTAAAGCCTAAGCGCGAGCACACATCGGTTATACCGCGCTCGGCCATTTTTATATATTCTATTTTTAAGGAAAAAGTGCCTACAGTACGTGCTTAACTTTTTTCTAGGATAATTTAACGCGCCGAGTGATGTTATCAATTCTTTTGACGGAGCTATGCGTGTAATACGAAAGTTGCTTTTTTACTTCGCAATGCTGCACGAGAGAAAAATATTATTGCTTTTCCGTAAAAAAAAACGGTTGATCCTTGTCGGATAATTTTCAGGAGGTGTAAAAGTTCGTTTTTAAATTAAAACATTGTTTTTGCACATTTCACATAAAGTTTGCTGAATCGTGCGAGCAGGCGTTGAAGAAATGTTAAAAAGTAATCGTAATTTCTGTTTTTATATAAAAATTTGAATGTTTATTCAGAAAATTAATGATCAATAGTCTACCAAATTCTATCAAATTCAAAAAGTTTGACATACTCTAAAAGAAAACAACCTAACCTCAAAGTTTTACAACAAAGACCTTCAAAAACCTAGCAAGCAATCAGCCGAACAACACGAAATTCACGAATCAATCTAGGCCCCAACATGCCGAGCCCACCAACAGCCAAGGCACCTGAATAAACTAACTTATAAGTGTCTCTCCGAGCCTCATCGAACATGACAGCGAACATCCGAGCGTTATATCGTAAATCTCGGAAATATCGTGTCGTCGGACGACATGGCGCCATAAACGCCTTTTCCCCCTCTTCTTCGTCTCTCTCTCTCTCTCTCTCTCTCTCTCTCTCTCTCTCTCACTACCTCAGGCGACTTCTTCCATCAGTGCTGAACCCCCGCCTGGCAGTAAATCCTCAATTACATTATTGACCTCTCGACGTCGTCTGGACGTACCTGCGCGCGAGAGTCTCAAGCCTCTCCTTAATTTTCCATGCCGAGACCCACTGGATTGGTATTGGGTCTTGGATTTTGTATTATTGTGAAAAAATATTTTTTTGCTTGGTGAGTATAGCAAAAAATCGAAGGACGTGTCTGGGGTGAATGAAAATTTCTAATTTTTTTTTGGAGGGGGCAATTGATAGTTGAATGGGAAATGTTCGCTTTATTGGATTTTTGAGGGATTTCTTTTGGTAGATGGATTCTAGTGAAATATGGTATCCGAACGGTTATAATTTATTTCTTCCTTTTGTTGAAGATCAATTTTATGAAGGAGAAAGTGAAAAACTTTTAAAAATAAACAGAAACTCATTTGACAAAATATTTGGATAAAGATCAGTACCAGACTAGATAAATTTACTTAACTATATAATTTAATTTAATAAATCAATAATAAATTAATCAAGTAACGAACTGAAATCTAACCGTCACAATTTCAAATCAATCATCCTTTCTATATAGCTCTTATTTACCCATCACATTAACCAAACCTCTTCGATATAGGTCAATGCCAATACTTCAACCCACAAACAAAAGAAAAAACTGCGTAATAAAAAAGAATTTAACCACTCTTCGCGGATGCGCAATCGTTCACTCCCATATCACAAGAATCCGCGACGTGTCCCTGTCCCTCCCTGCTTAATAAATCACAGCGCGTAAAAACCCATTAACCATCGCAATCCTCAACAGCAGCAGCAGCAGCCGTAACAACTAAAAAGAAATCCTCCATCATTTGACGAATTGGCTTTCGCGCGAAAAATAATTTCCCACATACCAGCGTCGTTTTCCCAAACTTATTAATTGTATTTCAACCTCGCACAGCTCAACAGGCTCTACGTCGCTTTCAATCATTCCTACCAACGAACTCGAAATACGACAAAACAGCTTTCTTGTAACGCCCATTGTTCGCTTAATGCTTGACGCGGCACCCCGCGCCAATGCGATTTTCGAATAATCGTTAAAAAAATCAGATAAATCAGCGCTAAGGCAGGTGCGCAAGCGCTTCAGTGTCGATCGTAAAAACGGCAGAAGCGACAGATCTCATGAGCTCTGCGCGCTCCCTGGACGAGAGTCCGCGGGCCAACTTATGGCTCGAGTGAGTTGGGAGGGTTAGAGGAATTTTGTAAGGTTTATTGCGAGGAGAAATGATTATTTTTATGCAAATCTTGGAAAGTAGACAAGCTGGAAAAGTATTTATGCTTTTGTTTCTCTCGGTGAAAGGTTTTGATAAGCATTAGCAGTGGAAGCTTGCGCGTCAGCATGTGTTAACCAGAAGGTAAATTGATTTCTAAAGGTATTGTCAAACCTATCAGCAATTAATTAATCAACACTGAAACCCAATAAAACGTCAAATCTTATCCAAAACCGAAAACCACCTGACTCACTCACCCCAAACCCACAGCACTACTCCAATATCACTCAGGTACACCATCCCAACCTGCCGGCGAAAAACGAGGGGCAGCAGGAGAAGCAACGAAAAAAAAGGGCGCGGAAGGAAGGAGGAGAGAGAAAGAGAGGGAAAGAGCGAGGTGAAGCGAGCGAAGAAGAAGCGACGGAGTGATAAATGATCGAGTATTTAACACTCTTTACGGATTAGCATATAAACTACGGCCAGTCCATAGATCTTTGCCCTGGCACAAGGCATTAAGGCGCGCGCGCGAGCGGCGCTGTTCTGCGGGTGTAAACGATCTCCCCCACTACTGCACTCGCGCTCTCGCTTCTTTCACTTTATCTCTCGCCTCCTCGCGCGCTCTCGCCTTGTTTAGTCGCTGAGCGAGCTGGTATATCGAGCGGCGAGCTTTTATTGTTTCAGCGGGGACGGTCTTTTGTCTTTTGGAGATGGGCTTGTTTGGGTGTTGGGTTTGGGGAGGGAGTTTTGTGGGATGGAAGTTGGTGGAGGTGGAGGTTTGAGGTAGCTTTTCTCGATTTTAGTGAGGATGTTGTGATAGTATTGTTGGGTTTTTGAAGTTTGATGATAATACACGTATTTTTTTAGAGACTTGAAAGTTAAAAAAGAATGCAATATACTTAAAACTATTTATTAAAAATAATCGAACAAGTTTTGTTTATTTTATTAACCCTTTATTTATATGAATCTAAAGATCAAATGAAATAAATTTACAAATAACCTCGACTTCGAAACCTTTTAAAATTCAAACCATCGAAATCATCAAAATTCAACTTTCCGCCACCACACCAATCAAACAAACAATCAATTACCCCCTTCCCCCACCAGAAAAAAAACCCCAATTCCAATCCCCCCTTAACATTCCAAACTTCGGGTAAAACAGCTCGATACACCCATTCCTTCCATCCTTGCACCTCAAACTCGCACCGAGCACACAGAAACCTCATCGCATAGAAAGCCGAGAGAAAGAGAGATTCGCTGATTAATTGATTAGGGAGGCGCCCCTCGGCCCGCCCCGTGCATTATCCAGCGCGCTGGCCGGTCATTAGGCGCCTGCGCGCGTGCTTGGGAGGCGGGGGATAGCGCATACATGCAGCTGTCTCCCTCGTGCTTTTTTGCGGGTGAAGGAGAAAGACAGAGAGGAGGGAGAGGGAGAGGAAAACGGGGGAGAGATCGATCGATTATTCGCCAGCGAGAGCGCCTTAATGACTTTGTTAAGGGCTCTTGATCGCTCGGCGCTGCGGTGTGTGAGAGCTTGACCTGGCTGAAGTTTGGCTTTAACGTTTTGATGGAGGCCGGTGCGCGCGCTGGATGCTTGATTGATTTGAGGAATGGGTGGGTTGGACGAGCAGGTTGCTTTGGAGCTTTATTCGGGAGATTAAGAGGAATCGCTTTATAACGTTTTTTTCGGATGGGTGACTTGATTATTAAATGGTAAGTATGGGGAAGGAACGGTCTGAATTAATCTTTGGGGAATAAATATGTAATGCTTAGGTTTATAACATGTAAATGGATTTTTTGTGTTTCCTTTAAGCGTTAGTTAAGTAGGTACTACTAAATGACTTGAGCTTCGTTCATTATAAATTTTATCCTAAGGAAAAGCCTACTATTTTAACAGTCCACGTGCATCCGTTACATACAAAACCTAACAAAACACCCTAAACAACAAATAAAACAAAAAAAAACATTCCAATCACCGCCAATCCCACTAGCCAAACACCCCACCAAAAACCCAATTTATCCATCGAAACCCGCCGGAACCATACGCTCCTCAAAAAGAAGTCTATTTAATTATTCCGCGTACTCTCGCCGACCGGCGCGCACCCCAACACTCGAGCCGAGCGTTTACGAACGTCGCCCCCGCGCCGAGAGAGCCGTAAAATTGTGATGTACGCCGGGGGCCCGCAGCGGCAGCAGCAGCAGCAGCTTGAGATCAAAGTCGCGGCTTTCAAACAATGTTAACCGGACTGCCAAGACTCTCACCGTTTGCTTTTTCTCCTTCTCTCTTTCCCCTTTGCCGCTCTGCGGTCCTTCGTTTTCTTTCTGGCGTTATTTCCATTTGTCTCTCGCGCTGAATGGAGCTAGCCGGACGCTTTGGTAAATAGAATTTTTATATCATTTTTTTGCATAAAAAATTAATGTATATTTTAATAATTGAAATTTCTTTCGTCAGATTCTCGTGTATTAAAACTCGCCGCGCACTCCACTTTCGAGTAGCAGACGCGGCGCGAGTGCCCTTTCAAGAGCGAAAAGTACACAGCTCGCGCGGAGCCAGCCGCGCGCCAAACAATCAAACGGCGACTTCAAAAAACACACCAGCAACACGTAAGCAAGTGCACAAAATTTCCGAGAAAATTCGTTATACGAGCTCTCTCTCACTGCATCCCCTCACAAGTACACGCATATACACACATCAGGCCACGTGCGCGCTGTGTACTGCCCTCGAAGAAACTGTTAAACCCGCCGGGTAATAGCTTCCAGGTGCGCCGAAGCCGGCTCCTTTTTACGCGCAAGCAACTCGCGTGTATATACGCACGTGTTGCGTCACTTGCGATACGTGCTACCTTTTTTTTTCACTGCGACTGCGTATAGATTCGTTATCGATCGGTATGAATTATGCAAAGATGTAACGGATTCGGGCTTATTGTTATTTAGGTGAGAGGGGTTAATTGGGCTTTTTAATTTTGGTTTCGAGGAGCGTTGTTGAAAAGGGCCTTTAGTCAAAAAGAGGACTTGTTTCGATAGCGAAGGAGATAGCGGTAATTAAGATTAATAGTGGTTAAGAGGGCAGCTTTCTGCGCAATTTGCACGAAAATTTATTTTCGAGCTGGTTTATTAACACTTTTACCGCTTGCTCGAGGGCGAAAGTGATTTTTAAATGCTTAACTTGACTTTTCCCCGTGATTTCGCATCATCCAACCCAATATTACCATTACTAATATAAATGTAAATCCGTATCAATCAGTAAACAATTTCGCTAATTTTCAACTAGCCTCACCCACCTCCCCCACTCCCAATGTAAATCACCTTTTCAATTCTCTCATCAGGCCGGCGCGGCATCCACGTTACATCGGCAGCCGTAGCTCAATCAGCAATATATTCGCCTCGGCCGGCTCGTTATTTTAATACCGAATTTGATTTATCTCGATTGCGATTCGTCAAGAGGCGCGCGCTACGGGAAAAAAGAGAGAATCGAGAGGGACGACCGGTTGCGTTGCAGTCAACGAGGTGAAGATTGAGCGTTCACCAGCCGTTTCTGAGATAATCAATATTCGCGGTAGAGTCGGCCTGTGCGGACACTGGCGAATGGATATTTAAATCGGTTTTGCTCTGATTTTCGAGAAAGATTGATTTTGTGAATTTATGGGTACTGGCTTGATATTGGCTCAGTATTATCTCGTCAATGAAAAAAATACACACCGTTACTTAAACAACAGATCAACAACGCTAAATGAAACAATTGAATAAGAGCAAAGAAAAAAATTGCCAAAGATTAAAAAATAAAAGCTTCTTTAAACACTCTTCTAAAAAGAGAGCGCTTAGCTGGTCAAAGACGCGATCCGCAAGCGCGAAAGGCAGGCGAGAAAGAGCCGGCTTCGCGGGATCATCGCGTTTAATAAACGCCAGGGGATCATCAATCACGGGTCACTTAAGCGAGCCTGCATCTTCTCGTTACGGTCCATCCGAGCGGACGTTACATTCGCACCTTGCCGAGGCTTCATTACGCGCCTGGCTCTCGCTTATACGGCTATCTGCGTTTAGCTTTTTTCGAGAGATGTGTCTTGGGTATATATACCGTTTGTAGGCTACTACTGTGGCTGGCTGGATTTTTGATCGATGTTTAAAGGAGTTTGATTGTGGAATTTTAATGAGTGATCGCTTTTACTTACTCGTCTGGCTTAGTTTAAAAAGTGGACGATCAGAATAGTGGCTTTTGCGATACATACCTGAAACAGAAAATTTGTACGATTAGACAAAGACAAACTGTATGGAAAGTTTGAAAAATATTATTTGACAAAGACATGCTAATGAAATTAGAATCTACAAAGCACAAACATCTACAACTACACAAATTCCATATTAATATCACCTAAATCATCCGAATTGCACAACGATCTCATCAGCGTCATAACTCCTCTCAATAATCATCAACTTTCGACTCGCAGCCCACACGCCTAACCACCTCCCCCCCCTCATTACACCAAATTAGCATAATCTAAATTGCGCACCTAGCCCGCATCATTAAAACCTGCATTACCAATTCAAAATTAAAATCCTCCTCCCCCCTCCTCTCCCTCTTTTCTCTCTCTCTCACAATATCACAATCGACTACGCGTATACACGCAAAAGTCGCGGGAAAGTTGCTCGCCGCGCGCAGCCGGTATAATTTTCGAGCGAAAGAGCACGTACGCGCATTAAACGCGATGAAACAATGCACGGCGCGCGAAAAATCGACATTGTTTTGTCGCGCGAACAGGTCATGCACCCGCTCCCTTTTATTCGCCTTTCTTATATAGTCGCTTGTAAGAGTGCAGAGAGACGGCTTTTGTCGGGTTGCTGCGTATGGCTACGATTTGGCGTGACCGATGTAAACAGGTTTTCTCGCTGCGGGTACAAAAGAATGGGAAATTTATTGAGTTTTCGTTTAGCGTAATTGTATGCAAAAAGTTGTGTGTTTTAACTATACCTACTCAGTTTGTTAAATTACCCAGGTTCTTCTAATCGCTAGGAAACTTCATTAGCGGCTACAATCGAATTAGGCAACCGGCGCTCGAAACGCAAACTCAATTAAAGAAAAACTCTGGCACCTATAAAATCGAAACTAGCCGCGAGCGACTCGCACCCCGATAATTCCATTAACATATTAACTCTTTCACGAAAACACTTTATACAATATTCCTCGTACCGGCGGCCGCCCACAATGCCGGCTATTGTCTTTTTTTCTCTGCTCTATTTTCCTTTTTTCCCCATCATCCGCGCGCGACACGTCAAACACTCGCAGGGTCAATTTATTCGGCGCGGGGTTTCGATTTTCATCGGTCCGCCGCCGGCACCTTAGCCTTTTTTTTTCCTTCTTCTCCTCCACGCGGCGATTTACGCGCGCGTGTCGGCCGGCATTTCGCCGCGGTTTCGCCTTTCGGCTCGTAAAATGATTAATAACGCCGCTTTGCGCGTATATATACGGAGCGCTGTGGAATTGGCGACCGAGCGCGTATATACTTTCGATTTCTCGGAGTTTCGTTAGACTTTCATGAGTCTTTTTTTTTCTCTTTATTAGTGAAAAAGTGTGAATTTCGGGGTGTTTGCGAGCTGGTTGTGCGAGTTTTTTGTGGATGCTTTTTTTTGGCGAAGGAACTGGAGGTGAGCTCGTGGACGTGTTGTTGTGAAACGGTGAGGTTAATTTTGAAATAAATGATAAGTTGGAGGAAAAATAAAATAATGCGCCAGATAAAGTTTAATGCGCGCATTTCTATGCGCATTATTATCAATTATAATTATAATACTCTCAATTCACCTTGATGATAACGAAATACGTACTTATATTTGTGTCAGAGCGTTTTATTTAATAATGCTATAAAAACGACATTGTTTTTACGAACGAAATTGAACTATAACGAACATAAATAAAACTAAACATTAAAATAACATCTGAATGATTATAATTCCCCCGAATTATTTATTCCTGCCGGTGATACTTTTATCTACAATTCGAATAACCCTATGCAATAAAACTGCAACGTGCGTTTTCCTAATCTGAATAAGAAATTCCGCAATTAATACAACAATTTTACAATCACCCATGAATAATGCATAAAATTCACTTCCCAGAAATAATTCGATCCCCCATGACTCTCACCCACGCCCCTATCAAACAATTCAAATCTCAAACCCTCCTTATCCCTCGCACAATAAAACTTCTTATCTCTTCTTCATCCCTCATTCCAAAATCCGCGATAATTACACACTTCTCGCACATTGTCGCGTGCCCACCTGACTTATCACCCTCGCACAAACTTGCACCTTCCCTCCTCCTCGATCCAAAATAAAAGAGTCCGTATATAAATCAAGCAACGTGCATCATGCAACACTACTCCGGCCAAATACGCACACGAGCCGCGCTCCCCCTTTTATTTCCCGGCAAGAGCACACTTATTCGGCAGTTTACGCTGGGGGATCGATTGCCTCGAATTAGCGGCTTAATTACGGGGTCAATCGAGGCCGATTCGACACGCGCACTTTTCCCACGTGCGCGAAAATCGCATTGCAGCCGAGTCCGTAAAACATTGATGAGCGGAGGAAGATCGCCGAGGCAAGATTAATGGCCCAAGCCGTGGATTGATCGGCGAGAATTTGTCCATGTTGGCTGGCTAAGTGTAATTGTTCGTTAAAAGGTAATTTTTGGAGCGCAGTGTAATAGCCGCATTTAGGTGGTTATTTGGAGCAGGATAATTAAGCGTGATGGATTAATCAAGCGGGTAATTGAGAGGAAATATCAAAGGAAACGGCGAGTTAATTTGCGATATGTCGATGCGGAGCCTATTTTTTTTCGCAATCGAAACGCACGCGGCCGGCCGATGAGGCAATAGAAAAGTAGCATTTCGTGTCCAGCGCGCGAGCCGCTGTACAATTGCAATTTGATTTTGCGCAACGATCGTAAATGCACATTTACGAGATTTTCATCTTCATCCAGGCCGTTTCACTTACGCGCGCTATCAACACTTTAGACGTTCGTTAAAGTTTTATGCAAATCCAGCCCGCTATACAGAGTTTTAATTGCGCAATAAAAAAAGAAGCGTGTTGAAACTATTTTTCATAGAACGCCGGCGCGGCTGCAGCAGCCTGGATTTTACTGCCGAAATATGAATAATTTTAAAAATAGTATTTCTAGGCCACGGCTTTCAGAGTCCCGCAATTTCGCCGAGCTCTATACTTTCCAAATGCATTACGAAAAAATTAAATTATCCAAACATATCGATCCACATGCGGTATGCGCGGCGCCGATTCATCAGCGCTCTCCCATTTCGCAACGTGTACACAGGCCCGATAATGCCTCGTAAAAATTTTCTCATCACTCGCGTATGCATCCTATATACGTAACTGAAATCGAAAAACTGCCATTACTGCCGTCTCAAAATAGCAGCGCGCGTTAGTTTTCGCGCCGATCGATCGGCTAATTAACTTTCACCGCGATAATCGCTCGGCGCATTTTCGCAATATCGATCGGCGCGGCTGGAGTTAGGTGAGAGCGATGCAATAGCTCCTCGCGTCATCGATGCACAATCGTCATTATAGGGTACATCGCGTGCTATCGGGTTGGTGTAATGTTTGTATGCATGGATTTGAATTTTTTAGAGGGGGGTTCTGGGAAGTGGAGATGCGAAAATGTGGTAGTAGTTTTTTTTATTGGGTAGGGTTTTTGGATTTTTTGGATTTGTTAGTCTTTGTTATTAATTGTGACTGTTGGAAGGTTATCAGGATAAGTAAAATGTTTTTTAAGGAAAGAACTTTATATTTTTATCAAACTTTGTGACCTCTTATTCATTTTAATTGTATTAAAAACGTTTGAAACTACATATTAATTAACGTTTATCTAAGTTAAATTACT
>JAPYZA010006971.1:0-28347 GCA_030522685.1 Eupelmus azureus
TTTGCTAGAGGTTCCGGTGAATGGCGTGGGTGTGAAATTTAAGCGAACCTCTGTGCTTTTGATAGATGCAAGATAAGAGATAGGTAGAAATAAAAAAATTAACCGATTTAAATTTCCCAAGAACAATAGAATTCTAACTCTGCTATATATTGTAGGCCTGCATCTATAGTATTGGACAGTTATCCAGGCTTTGGACAAATACAGTAATCTGGCCTTTCAGTGGAGAGAGCACAGGTCAAGAAAGAAGTAGGCGTGAAAAGTAGCGGGTGGCAATTGGAGGCGTAAAATTCGTCCTTGTAGACAACAAGACAATAGAATGCGGGGACGAGTGTGCAGTGTGCCCCCCGATGGGTATCGCTTAAATACGTGTTACAGGCTCGCTTAGGAGAGGGGGGGGGGGAGAGAAAGGGAGAGAGGCACGTAATTTTCATGCCTCTCGCGTTTCAATGGGCCGAAAATTCGATCCCTTGGTGCGATCGGTTGCGCGAGCGAGCACGACCGCACAGCAACCTGCTGCGACGCCTTCCTTCCTTCCTTCCTTCCTTCCTCGGACACGCGCGCACGCGCCTATATAGGTATATGGGTCGTAAAGCCAGCAGCGGTTGCGGCAGCGCCGGCGCCGACACCGGCTCTTTCCCTTTTTAAGCGCGCTAATAGGGGGAGGAGAGAGAGAGAGAGAGAGAGAGAGAGCCGGCGCTCACAATGCCCTACCTGAGAGAGAGGCGCGTGCCGCGAATTAGGCCTTGGCTCTCCGCTCTCGGAATACCGAAAGGATAATCAGTTTAAGAGCATCAATTATACCTGCTGCCCTCCAGAGGACTTGGCTCAATCGACTGCTCTCCTCCACTGGTCTCTAATTAATAACTGCTAATTTCGACCTTTACAGCCAATTTCTTCGTTCGACTCGATCAACTTGTGGATTTGCCACTTTTTTGGTTGCGAGAGTGTATTGCAAATATAAAAAGTAAATGATCCTTAAAAATTATAGAAATGATTAAATATGCAAATGTAAAATTCGACTCTGGCATGAGGAAAAACAATTAGTCTTTGATTGTTGGAGTTTCGAGCTGCTTTATTCATTGAAGCGTCTGCGTATGTGAGTCGTCTCTGAGGCAAGCGTGCGCGCATCCACTTGGCGCCTGCAGTTTCATTGCAGGCTGCTGAAACAGGCACCTCGTCCATTCATAGCTAAGCGATCCTCGCGCGCACAGCTCAAAGTCAAAGTTTGTGTCGTCCATTACGCATTCAGCGTGCGGGCTCAGTCAAACGTTATATATATAGTAGACAAGCGAGTCAGCTGCGAGCTGCGCGCTTGCTTTGGAGCGGCGGCGGCGGCGGCGGCGACCGCAATTTTGACGCCTCTCAATGAAAGCGCTAGCTATACACACAATGTGTAGAGACGGCGCTCCGCCTAATTGCCTCTTCTTTCCACGCGGCCGCGTGTTTTCCCTCTGTCTCGTTCTAGCTAATGAAAGAGCCGACGAGAGTGAGTATAATGCCTACCTGGCGCGTGGCCCCCCTCGACAGAGAGAGAGAGAGAGAGGGAATGTAGTTGTCGTCGCTGCGGTCAGGCCGTACATAGGCCTGCAGGCTCGTTGGCACCCCTCAACGGGAAAAACAGGTGCCATTCATTCATCCAACTTGTCTTTCTCTTTCTCTCTCGCTGGCGCTTTATAGAGGCCGGTGCGGTGCAGAAGCCTATTGCCGCTTTTTCACTCAATGCGAGCGCTCCAAAGCCACAAAGAAGACACGCTCCTAAGCCAGCCCGACATTCGATCCGCTCTCGTTTTCTCTCATTACCGGCCCCCCGGATTCCTCGCTCTCTCTCTCTCTCTCTCTCTCTCTCTCTCTCTCGATTTGCCGTCGCCGGCGGCGCATGCGGTGGATGTGCAGCTCGCGCTCTTCCGCTTTGACCTTAACCCTAACTCACCCTCCTCCAAGCAAAGCTTTCTTTCTCTCTTTCATTGCACTTCTCTTTCTATCTCTGCGCAGCGACATGTCAACACGCGTCATGTCACAAATATCTCTCACTCTCCCTTTTTCTCTAAGCTGCTTCCTTACAATTTACAAATGCTCCCTTCATCACACACGCAAACGGTAATTCGGTAATTCTCTTCTGCGATTAACGAGATTGCAAAAATCACGTCCTACTCAGAAAATCTAATCAGTTGAATGAAAGTTTGTGAGCGCAGTAAAGAAATGATAGAAAGCTCGTAGCGCCTGATCGAAATCCTCGTCGCGCATTCATACACAATATCAGAGAGTTGTCTGCTCCGATAGCAATCAGCAGACACCTACATCGTCGACAATACGCGCGTCGTTATTAGTCCTATACCGGCTCGCACGTGCCTCCCGCACATCTATATAAACATATTCGTTTGTGTATATACTTGTATATATATATAGGTAAGCGAGCGCGTGACGAGCGCCGGTAATTGATAGGCCGCGCGGCGGGCCGCCGGTTATTAAGAAGTCAATCGCCGCTGAGCGTTCTGTATGGCTATATCCACACAGAGTAAGAGAGAGAGAGAGAGAGCGAGTATACAGAGATATGCTGAGGGAGAGAGAGAAGCCGAGCGATTCCGCATGCATGCATGCACGCGCGCCACGTGCTCGCGCGCTGTAGTACACACACGAGGCATTAGAGCTCGTTGTTTGGTCATCGACTTCTAGCGAGCTAGCTCTCTCTCTCTCTCAATGCCAGCCAGCCGGTAATTGAACACTGCCGCCGCCACCGCCGCGAGTTATACGCTCTGCGCCAGATACACCAAGAGCCAAGCGCCTTTTGATAATGGCTCAAGCTCAAGCTCGCATTCACCTGCACTTCTTTTCTTGCGCCTGCTTATTCGGCTCTTTTGCTTTCTTTTGTCGGTGTCATCCTGCAGCTTTACACTGCTCTTCTCAACAATTCAGGATTTTCTTGTTGGCTTCGATTCATTTTCCAAATACACTCTGTTAGCTGAGCCTGTATTTATTAATCGATAATGTTTCATCCGGAAAAGCGAGTCTACATTAACTCAACAATATTCAGCAATTCGAAGCAATCGCATAAAGATTATAACAAAGCATCTTCTGAGCAGTTGCGAGCATCTGCGCAAATTATACCTTGTCAGTTAATTACGTTGACACTCATCATCGTGAGAGCAAACAAATTGAGCGCTCCTATTCTCCAAAAGGCCCGAGAAGCGAAGAAAATCTGAACAAAAGACGCAACTCATTGTTGGCCAATGCAGAAGCATCCGAATGACGCAATGCATATACAGGCATTGGCTGAAAAATTCCAAAACAAAGCCCCCTCCTCGGAGAATCGAGAATTGCCAGGCATTCGTATTCCCGAGGCTCGCGCATCACGTTCCGGCAAAGAATCCAGAATGCTTGCGCTCGCGCTGCTGTCCCGCGGACTACGTCAGCGCTCTCGCATAATACACATGTGCACGCGCGACTTTCCCGGCGGCGCACGTGTTTTCGCATGCGCCGCAGCCGCATTATCGCAATAGAATGTATAGCCGCGGAGAGTGAGTTTGCCGCGGCTAGAGCGCGCAGAAGAAGCGCAACAGCTGACGACGAGTATATCGATGTCCTCTGCCTTGAGCCGGCTCCCGCGCGACGCTCATCTATCGATTCGCGCTCTATACTCTATTGTTTAGGGGGAGGGCTCGCCGCGCGCTCGCCTCTGGATATCCGACCGTGAAAAAGCACAGCGTTCGATATATCGGAAATATCCCTGAGAGTCCCTCTCCATCTGCGTGACGCATGCGAGCGAGCCAAGATTTGCGCACAACACGGCCCGCGCGTGTCTTGGGTAATTTTCGTGTCGACGTAGTGTCTGGCTGGCGGAGAGGCCTATTTATAGACGGCTCGAGGTACAGCAGCGCCTCATCTCTTTGCCGGCTCTAAGCTTAGCTGGCTCTGATAATGCTGGGGCTACCATTACACAAACGCTCCTCGCTCCTGTCGATGTCCTCTGCCGACGTACCTCTACGCTGCAGCTTTGATCGTCCAATAAGCCGCGTAGCCATATTCTCATTCCGATGATAAACGAAATGTATAAAGTGCAAACTAGATCGTTCCCTAGGATGAACGGAACAATAAAAATTGCAGCTCTTTACACGTACTGATCAGGCAGCAAAGATCATAAGGCAATAGATCCCCGGCTGCAGAGTAGCGAGCTGCAATGAATCCGGCTGTGTTTACCTAGCGCGCAGCGACTTCCGCAAAGCTCTAGCCGGCCCCGCGGCTCTAGAGCTTCATCTCTATTTCCGCGGGCATAAAAGAGTCATGATGCAGGTGGCGCGCAGGTGAGGAGGGTGCGGCGACGCGATGCAAAATTCATCGAGCCTAGAGCGAGTCCAAACGTCAACTGCAGACCGCCACCACTGGGCTATACACCTCACGCAATGCATACACGCGCTCTCGCTATTTCTCTTTCTCGACACTCTCTCTCTCTCTCTCTCTCTTCCTCTATCCGCATATAAGTACCTTAGTATCCGCATCGATCGCCACCTAGCGCAAATCGCGCTTTTACTCTATGCGTTATGCGAGTATCACAGCGGCTCTGCTTTACTAAAGGATTGTCAAAATTAATTTCTACATTAGCCAATAACAAGTCAACTAATTTATATTTATGTATAACTTTGTAGTTACTTATTTGCGGGAAGGGGTAAATCGTATCTAAATCTGAAAGAGTGAAAATCTACTTTTATGATTTTTACTCTTTTAGGTTTAGATAACATATCTATTTGTACATTTAGTAGGCAATTATTATTTTTCCAACTGAAAAGCCATAAAAAAATTGTATTCATCTGATTAGACCGTTTTTATTAAAACTGCTTTAAAATAGCCCGAAATCGAAGCAAAACATTGAGCTCCTCAACTTTTTTCATCCAAGCAGATCAGATCAGAGAGTTAGCCACATATTCTCCCTATCCACGTGGAAAGCTCTTCCATACGGTTTGAGCATTTTTAAAAGAATTCCTAATCTCGAGGGTCCGCTCGAGGGGAAGCCCATTTGTGTAGGAACAACAGGTGACAGCGACACATAAACATACACTTTCTCGTATCAGCTCTCTGGCGCTCTCGGAAAGTGCGAGCTTGAACAAACAAAACCGCGAGCGGCGAGAGAGGAGAGTGCAGCTTACGCGCGTATCTATACATGTATATAGCTATATAGCTGAATTCGAGTTGGAGCAAGAGAGAAAAGGATTGCGTGTTGATCTTTCTTGTTTAAAGACGCTGTGCTCTTATTGACCCTGCAAATATAAGCATCTTTATCGAGGAGGCGTGCGCGTGTCCGAGTATTTGGCTTTTATTTTTCGAGTCGTGCTGTAGGCTGGATTAGGAGTAGAGGAGTGATTGATTTGTGGATCGAGTGGAGGATTAAGGTTTAAGCTCATTTAATGCGCGATAATGGATATTTTACTAATGCTTTATCATGCTTTCTCTGTTACAGGTGCGTACGAGCTTTTCATTCCATATTTCATGAACTGTAGAGCGATAGCTGGCAGGCGTAAGTAAACTTGCAATTTTTCTGCCTCAAGTTAAATTCTTTTCTTACTTGACACAGCGACTATGTAGACAGGAGTAGAAAGGTCGATATAATGATTACTCATTCTCCGGAGAAAATTGCAGAGAATGATTATGCTTATTTCTTGAAATGCCGAAGGTCAGGGCTGTGACTCGTGTGTTTTTTTCTCTTTGGTTATTCATATTATTTTGCAACAAATTTCGAAAACTTGAAAATTATAAAATAATAATGACTTTGGAAAACTTTTAATTCATAGCGATCACGATTTCATATTTGCGATGTCCAAAGTGGCAGAGGAAAAGAAAAAGAAGAAGGGGGGGGAGAGAGAGAGAGAGCGTGTGCGACAAAAAGACGGAGAAAAGGCTTTTGGTTGGGCGCACCTGCTCGGAAGCTTGGGGGCACGCGGGCGCCTATATATACATGTATATATGTGGTGCGGTGTACAGAGGAGTGAGAGAGAGAGAGATCCTCGTGCCTGGCTAAGAAGCCACGTGGATGCTCGCTCGCTCGCTCGTCTCAAGAGGGACACATGTAGACGTATAGCGAGCGAGGGAGAGAGTCTCGTACAATGCTCTCGTCTCTCGAGTCCTTTTTCATTCATCTCTCCTTCCCCTCTCTCGCTCTCTTGCAGCCAAGTGAGCGCACCTATATACGTATATCTATCAATCGCCACGCGCTCCCCTCCCCCACCCACGCTCGCTCCGAGCCAATGTATTGGAGAGAGAGAGAGAGAGAGCGCGCGATTTCGCGGGGCAGCACATGCGCGCCGCCGGCGAGCCGCGAGCGAGCCGAGGAAAAAAGAACGTGGGAGGACTTTGCGCGCCCTTCCTCTCTCTCTCTCGCAGACGTCACGTGTCGCGCATAACTTAGATTCCCCACGTGCTTGTATAGATTCCGCGGCTCGGAGCCCTCCCATCTAACTGCCTCGACATCTCTCGCTCTCCGAGCATCCAGTTCTCTCCTGCCGCTCACACCTAAAGGATTGCAGCCTCTTATTTCCCGCTCGCGCGCGCTATGCTTTTCCACCTTTGCGCGCTCTTTTCTCTATCTTTTCTCTATCTTTTTTTTTTTTTTTCTTCTTTTGGATTATATTTCTTTCCTTGCTTTGAGAATTACTACGCTCATTTTCTCGCTCTGAATTTTCGTCTCTCAGAATCAGAGAACAGTTGAAAGCTTGAATCTGTTTACACTAGGTGTTGTTGTCCTGTTTATTATTGATTTCAAAATGGTTATTATGAAAACTTTTAGCAAACTTTTTAGAAAGATTTAAATCATTTATTTTATTTTATACCGATTATAAAAGTCAATCTCGAACAATTTTATTCTTTAATTTCAGTGAAATAAAATGCTGAAAGAGCTTGTTTAAGAAGTAAATACTAAGTCAACATTGAGTAATCCGACAATCAGTATAAGTCTTCCAAAGCCGAAAATTCCTTGGAATCCTTAAACAATCTGAAAAATCAGTCCTCATTCTAATAGCTGTCTATAACGAGTCGTTGAAAATCAATTGCACGTTGTCGACAGAGCGATCCCCGAAAAAAGCGCGCGCAGGCCGCAGTCGCGGCTTGTATACATAGAGCAAGTCTCTTTAAGAATTCGCTTCACGGTCGAGCGCGGCCGGCATTATATACGCGAAACGGGGCCGGCCCGAGACAGATAGTAAACACGCCGCGCTCTGCCGCTTATATATATACGTATATAACACGCATATAGCGAGGAGAGCGCTCGTATCCGCGTGGCAAACTGATCGCCACGTGGTTTAGGGCTTCCCCCCTCGCGCCGCCGCAGCTGGCTGTTACTACTTGTCGTTCGTTCGAACCTGACGGCTCGTTCAGCGAGAGAGAGAGAGAGAGCGACGGAGATGGAGATAGAGGAGAGAATTCGCACGCGCGTGCCTCTGACAAACAGGTGGGGCGACAACTTGTCGTCCTACTCTTCCTCCTCTCTCTCTCTCTTTTATTTTCTTTTGCCGGCTCTTCATCTGTCTCTATATGTGTGCCTGCGCTATGCGAAAACTATTTGGAGATATGAGCAACGTCTTTGAAAGGATGTTTAACATGTTGTTTTCTCTGAGATTAAGGAGTTGTAGGTTTTTCGATTATTCATTTACCTTTTCAATCAAATGATTTCATAATTTTTCAAAGTCCAAGAGAAGCAGGTAGAAAATTTCGAAAATTTCTAAGAAATTGAAAATTACTATTCAATATCACTTGATTTCTCTTTAATATTGAGGTTTATACAGTGAGGTATCAGTTGTAAACCCAAGCGCGAATAAGCTTTCATTTATTTTCGGTAAAAAGAAGAGCTAAATTTTAGATTGAAATTTGAAAGAAGTAAAAAGCACATGGCTCAACAAAATGCACTCCCAATCGCAGCATCGCTTAGCTACACATACGCGCGCGAGCGCACAGCACTTGAAAGCTACACATACAGACAGTGAGGCGCATCTTTGCGAAGCCAGACTCGCGTTAAATTGGCTAAGCGCGCGCGTGGAGAGGAAAGCGTCCGCAGGGAGCGCGAAGTTTATCATATGTAAATTGCCGCGAGGGAGAGGAAGGGATAGAGAGTCGCGTGGGCGCGCAAGCGAGATGGAAAAAGTACCGCGCACGAGTCGCGCTCGCCAGCCGAGAGGGGAAAATGCGTACGCTGCTCCTCGCGTTCTCTGCAGTCTACTGCTAGTCGCCGCATTCCGAGCGCGGCCTTCGCGCTCACAACACACATACACTCATATATGACTTTGCCGGCTAGAGAGATCTGTTGGACGATCAGAGTGCGATGTCTCTTTCGCGTGGAGAAGCGCGTGTCGTCGATTTTTCAGCCTTTCAGGCATTTTGCTTTTCACTTTTACCTACAGATTACCATATTATGTTGTAAATATTACAGACAAGTACATTCTTTACATCAACAATCAAATGATCAATCGGTATGAAAGTCTAAAATATACATGACTATTTTATGTAGATACGTATCATTTTTTAATAAATAAAAAAAAAGTCTCTTACTTTAGTTTTCTCAAAGAGAAACAGTTTTTACTGTGCAATTATTCGCTGTAGAGAACATTAAATATGTAGATGTAAACAAAAGTTATTTCAAGTAAATGCTAAATCCTTTTTTTCACTATTGATCCTAAAATATGTAATGAAAACTTAATAATACTTTTTCAAATGGTAATGTAAAAAGTTGACTTTAAATGAATAAAAGCTAAAATAAATATTAGCTTTGAAAAAGTGCTACAAATCTGTACAAATAATTCAAATATTTTTTTTTTGAAAATACCAAAAGTATATCTTTAAACAAACATTAAACATTAAAATGTGAATAACAATATAAAAAAATATGTATTTCAAAATACATGTAGTTATATAACTAATTTAAAATATATCTTTTGTCGAAATAAAATCTCGCCAGTCATCGCAAGTAAAAAGTCCGCGTAGTTAGCGGACGCGTACCTAGCAATTTTTCACCTTTTTTCTCTTCTGTTTTTATCCAGGCACAGGATTGCCAGTACCAGTCAAACACTTTTTTTTTAAATAAAAATGTCTACTACAATCTAATATAAATTGCGCTTCATATCGATGTAAAATAAAGTTTCGCTCTATGTATCTCATAAAATATGAGTATTTACTTTTGTTATAATACAATTGAAAGTGCAATATTTTTAAAACTTATTGTGTTTAATCATGAAACGATAAGTATATTGATAAAAATTATTTGTATTGCCATGTATTTTTGCGCTGAAAAAATTCATCGGTATTGTAACTTCTTAACTAGAGGTAATAGAATATCCAATAGGTAAAGATAAAGATAATTCGCGTATTTACCGGAGCAAATAAACACAGATTTCATTAATTATTCATAAAAAATTCAAAAACATTAAACTAATAGAAAAGGACTAATATATTCATTAGACTGTAATTTTATCACATAATCTTGGCAATGTAAACACGGTGATTCTCAATTACACACGCTTACAATATCATACAAATTTAGTTTATAGCAATAACGGCAAAAACTCGTAGGCTAGTAAATAAATAATGCAATCGATTAGCGATAATCCATTGAAAAATATCGGGGCAGTATTTATTCAGAAAATTGTAGCATCGCTTTGTCTCGATAATTTGCCAAGTTTTTGCGGATGTACAGCCTAATGAATAAATTCTTATTTGTCTTTTCTTCATTGCTGTATTTAGCATACTTATCATTTTAAATGAGATTCCCATGAGACGTTAAAAACAAGTTTTCCCAAAATTCTTTACACGTGCGCTCTCATGAAGCTTGAAGCGATGCCTGCGAATAAAAATAATAACAGGTATCGATCTGGACTGATGTATAAAATTAACAAACAAGGAATTTATACTGTTCTTTAAAACTTATTTTTCCTAAGCGTTCGTTAGATAGGCATCTGCAAATATCAATATTACTGCTCACTATACTGTTTTTCTTAAAACATACATGTTAAATATAAATTAATGAAAAAATCGGTGTTTTTTGAAAAAAATAATTATAAGCATGCATTGGAAGTAAGAGATGGAGCAAAGTTAGAGACTTTCCATATAAAATACGTGCGCGTGCACTCGTAACGCCGGGGATTTCTCTCTCTTTTTCTCTGCTCTCGCCTACGCCTCTCCACGTGCGGAGCTTCGGCGCTCTGCGCGCAGGTGGCGCTAGTCTCTGGTATCCTCCCACCCTCGCCTCCGGAAATTCCACGCTAGCCCGTGATGTGTATACGTGCTCGGCGTGTTTTTCCCTCTACTCTGCTCCCACGCGCCTTTTTTGCCCCTCGCTGTCTCTCTCTCTCTCTCTCTGTGTGCGTGTATGTGCGTGCGAGCTTGTGTATCCGGGGGAATTTCGAAGTCTGGATTAATAGTTGATGCGCCGCGAGCTTCGGCTTTTTCAACTTTGGCGCTTGAAGGATTCGTAAGGCGAACGAGTAGCTGGACGTTGCGTCTCTCTATTTTTTTCTTTATAGTTGAAGCCAATCATCGCATTTCGAGACTAAAAGCCATATTTTTTTTATGTCTTTTAATTGAAGCGACTATATGGCGGGGTTAATTCCAAAGTGGTTCGGTGTACGGTTAATTTTGGCGTTTAACCTGCCTAATTAAAAGACGCGAACCTTTGCCAGTTTGATATTATAAATTCAGCGGGATATGAAATACTCGTCATTCTTCGAATTTCTCGCGAATTCGATACATAGCCGCGTGCACGCTCGTTATAATTATTGCCGAATTTAATTGAGGCTGCATTATTATAATTATGTAAAGGGAAAAATGCGAGTTTAATTATTTTGAGGAAAAAATTATTATCAATCCAGCAAACTTTTGCTAATTAACATGAAATAAATTCAAGTGCTTTACATCTCGACAACAAAGTAGCAGGGCTCAAAACAGAAATTGTTATAAAATAGACAAAGTACATATAGATACAGACGAGCGGGAGTTACAAAACAGCATATCCCGTGGGCACGAGTAAATAAATTTGTAATCCTTATATAATTCATATTTCATTTCTCCGTGTTATACTCACAGACGCGCTCGCTCACATGCGTTAACACATACACGCATTCGTTAATGCACAATACGCAGTCATGTATACATATACAGACCTACACACCATCATCGTAACTTACCTTTGTTTTTACGCTCAAAATTTTCCTCCCTTCAATTTTACGTACTCAAATAAAGAAGGAGAGAGGCTTACTGTGGTAAAGAGAAAGACGACGATGATATTGCGCAATGACGGTGACGTAGCTGCGCTACTGCTATACAACTACTCCTGTGCGATTTCTGTGCGCGCTTGATCATTGCATTTGCCGAAATTCTATATCACAAGTTTAGTTCCATGAGGCAAACGATTTTTTTTCTTCATGCTTTTCTCATCGATGTGTGAGGTCATTCTTTTTCTAACGGATAAAGAATTGAAGTAATGCAAGATTATTTTCCGAGTATCATTTGCACTTGTTGTTGTTATCGAAGTGAAGCTAGAATTAAAACAACAGGTAGCTACAAGTCATTTAAATTCATAAAGTTTTAATTATATTTTCCAATTCATGTAAGAAAGTTTAAAAATTCTAATAGTTTAAATAAGGTTTGCGCATTGAAATTGTAGATAAATAAATTTTGAAAACGTCTGAATTGAAAATAAAATTGTCCGAGCAAGATTTTCGACATGTAGGTATCAGCTGACATTTGTCAAAGCCGCCTGACATTAGAGAGAGAGAGAGAGTAACATATATAGGTATATATAAAAGGCGCGACGCTCGGGGCGCATATGTGTGTATATAGAGGGCTTACGTAACGCGCGCTCCTCGTTACATATACACCTATCGTATAGTAAGCGAGTTGCGCTGCAGACTTTTTGCGACGTTGCGCCGGCAAAAAAGCCCGGCTGGAGATCCAAGACTCACGAGGCTAAGCGCTGCTCCTCGATCCTTGCTCCGATTTGCAACGCTTAGAGCTCCTATAGCTCGCATCTGATGAGCCAGTGGAAAGCCTCTCGGTTATTGGACTTGATGTTTGCTATTACGCAAAGACGCTTTTTGATAATGCTTGGCTATGTAATTACGGTTATTGTACTTTGAAAATAATTTCGCTTTACAACCGTTTACTCTACTCGAATTTAACAGACTGCTATGTTTATTGTTTTCTCGATGCTATTGATAGCGTTTATGTAAATATTATTTAAATATGATGGATTATTCTCCGACTACCTTGTGATTTTTTAAAGTTTTGCTCTAAATAACTATTGTATTTTGGCTCTATATACTTAAATGAAAACACATAGGTGTATATAGTCTTACTTTATTCAAGATAAAGAAGTCAAGTCTGTTGTATTTGCTTATCGGGTTATAGGGAGTAAGCAAACAAGCCTCTATATGCCGATTACGGGTAGATCCCAGTGTTGACGTTTTTCATGATGAATAAGAAGCTGAAGATTTACACAGGATCCTTTTACATAGGCCCCGGCTTTTTATTTGTTTAAACATGTAGGTTAATTTAGTCCTACATTATTCGACCTTTTACATCTCTTATATGGACCCTTAGACATGATTAATTCGAAATTTTCACATTCTCTCAGCAGCTTCAACATATTTTTCTGCAAATCATTCAGTTAGATTTTCTGCAAATCAAAGAAAATCCTCAATAAAAGCCGCGTTATTGATAATAGAGCGAGAGAAGCGAGACAAAGATAGAATAGGAAAAGGCAAAGGAATCGATGCGTTTATTAGTCGCGCGCGGCTTTGAAGAAAAAACTCATCTCTTTTCGCCACTCGCAAGCTCGCAGAAGTGTAAACGCGGGAGCACATGCGCCTACTCGCTCGCGTGTATAAAGTACCTCGACAAACGGCGAGGCGCAGGTGCGCGTCTCGTCGCGTTAGCGATGTAAAATGATTCTGCGCTCCAGACGACGCATTGTTATACGGCTTTGAAAAAATCCAGTGGAATTATCATTGGCTTGTGCGACGAGTCTAGCCTTTTTCAACTCTCGTTATACAGAAATTATGGATTCTGTGCCCTGTAGATGATGAAATTAATGTGCACTAAGGATAGGAAAGAAGGTAAACATCAAGATGAAAATCAATGCTGTGAAAAAAGAAAAAATAGAAAGAAGGAAAAACATATGAATTAACGCTAAAATTATCAATTTGCAGCGAGTGCAGCGAGTTGCCTCGGTGCTCAGTAAAACAGCGGAACGCACTAGACCGGCTTATCCCCGTACGTAAATACTCGCACGGTCGTTCTATCACGTAGGCGGCGGCGCGCAAAAATCAATGATCATAAAACATAGAAAACGGCCCGTGCCCACTCGAAGCATCTCCGAGTCTCGCACCTCTGCCGTGCCTTCGCCTCCTCTAATTAAAGCCAAAAAAATCCTCCTCCTCCTCCTCCTCCGTTACATAAGCAATAGCGAGGGAGCTGTAAAGAGAAAAAAAGAGCGAGGGGTGGCAGTCGTGCTCTATATTTCTCGCAGGAAGTCAGTGTCCTGTGAGCAGCGACGAGCGAGCGGGCGAGCGCGCCATCTCGCGGAGGGCGCCTGTACCAGCAGGGTGGGTGGCTACCCGCTAGAGCCCCCCCCGCGTCCCCAGCACTGGGGGGCGTAATGTGGGACATTGGCGCCACGGTGGCGGCGGCGCGAACTCGCGGCCCGGCCACGTGCGCCCGCTATCGAACGGGCGCGCCACCCCCCTGCTGCTCTCCCTCTCTCACTCTGTCTAAGTGCGGACTTCCAGCCCCACTATATGTATACATATATAGGCGCGTACGCGCCGATTTCGAGGCGAAATTATACGCCGCGGCGGCGAGCGCGCTTGTTTATGTTGTTGTCGTCGTCTGTGAATGGAGAGAGGCCGGAAGAGTGCGCCCTTTCGCTGATACTCTTTCCTTCTCTCTCACTCGCTTTGTATAATTGCCGTGCGTTGCACCGCGGACGGGTGGGGTGGATTTAAAGACCCGGGGGCTCGACAACAGCGATCGGGATGTTTTTCTCAGGTATATCTTAGTCTGATGAATAGCGCATTAGGTGGCTATGTAAAACCTTCTGGCTGATTAAGGGCTGCTGCTTGCGCTTAACATGTATGGAGAAATTTAATTAGTTATCGTCGATTCGCCGATATATTTTAATGCACCCGTCGAGGAGACAATATTTATACACGGATTTTTCAGCGCGTCTCTGCGGACAACGAGACGCTGCTGCTGCTGCTGCTGCTGCTGCTGCTAATTAATTAATACCACTTTGCGAGAGTACTCCGCTTCCTTTATTACAACCGGGTAAATAAAGGGTAGTCGATGCGCCGCGCGAATGCAGCGGGACTTTCGCAAATTTGAAATAAAAATCGCTCGATTTCATGTTTAAATAAAATTCAGACGGGGAGAAAAATGTGATAGTCGGTTGAAAATAATACACGCGCGTACGTAAAAGCATATCGCAATTATTAATCATCTAACTTGACTCATTAAAATTACCAGAGACCTACGCGCATGGCAATGATTTTTTTTCCTGATTTTTCTTGATTTTTCTTCCCCGGGATATTGAAGAGTCTTTCTACTTTCCGGCAATTCGAATTTTAAGGATAAACTTTCGGTTCAATTGTATAGCTGTCCTTATGCAAAACAATAATTGAGCTACTGGATTAATTGTTTTGTAAGTTCAGTCAATATGATAAAAGTACATTTATTGTTTATAATTTTAAACGGATGCTTGGCTAATTTTAAATCAATTTTTGGCCTTAACATTCATGCAAATGTGTTTTAAATTAAAATACTTCAAATGCTTATTTAATAAGAATAATTGGAAATAAATAGGATAAACTTTATAAATAAGATTAAGTGAAAATATTGATAGGAAAATTCGATTTGATTAAAAGATAAAAAAATAAAAATAAAATAACATTGGTGCTTTAAGAATATTTGCAATCGCGTAAATTTATAAACAACAATAACTCTTTTCCATCATAGCGGAGCTTGGAAAAGCAAAACTGTCATCCAATAAATTATTCAATAGCTCACATCAAGCATTAACTCATTCCCTCAGGATGGCACATCAAAAACTCGAAAATCGGCTAAAAATTCAAAATCCAGCCGAAAACGAAAACAAAAGCCAGTCGCATCCCAAATAAATCATGCACTGCTCTCGCGAAAGCCGATTTCACCTGTCTCTCTCTCTCTCTCTATTAGCACGGTGCACCGATCGATCGCTCTCCTCCTCCGGTCCAGAATAAGGACGAGATATAGCAACGCTAGCAGCAGCACCAGAGCAGCAGCAGCAGCAGCAGCAGCAGCAGGACTATCGATCCTCCAGCGCGCACGAATATTTAAACGCGCTCTATTTTTCGCTCCCTCCTCCCTCGTTTTCGATCTGCTTCTCTCCTTTTTTTCAGTCACTTGGAACTCGCTTTTTTCCTACTCTTTTTTGGCCGACGTCGCTGTTTTTACGGGTAGCAATAAGAGAGAGAGAGAGAGAGGGGGGGGAAGAGCTTTTTTTCAGAAAGAGGCAAGAGCTTTTTCAAGAGACGTTAATGTGATTGACTTTTTTTAGAGGCCAGAGCGAGGAAATTTCGAGTTTTTTTGCGATCAACTGCAGACGTTGCGCGCTGCGCTTTCATTCTTTTCTGCACTCTAGACTTAGGGAAAAAGCCGGCGGTAATAATTACGCTTTCATTTACATCAAGTTATTCGATTAAATTATTGCACAACAATGACCTATACCAAGTCTTATTTACCATAATTTTTCTCAATAAAAATAGCTTGAAAAAATACATTCAATTAATCCAGCTTGATAATAGCCTGTCAGTGACACGTTTAATTTTGCGTTAAGTTAAATATCGAGCGGCTCGCGCAGCGCGCAGCGCGCTGACCAAACTCCCATCATCGCGCTTGCGCACGTTCAACGTTAAATCGCGAAAATTAAATTGACCCGCCCTCGCGCAATTTAAATACAGCTCGATCGGAGTACTAAAAAAAAGTAGAATCGCTAATTAATTTAATGGAAAGCAAAAGTAAAAGCACCTGACGGAAAATCCGTCGCGCGGCGCTCAGTCTACAGTTTTCCTTGGCGTACTTTCCCGCTCCGGATCCCTCGCGATATCAGCTGACGATAAGAGGCAAAGAGCATGGAATTTCCGAAAAAAAGGAGCAAGAGAAGAGCCGAGAATACAGCTCTCCGTCGCTTCTGCATGCGCGCTCTATAGAGCTGGAATTTTTGCGAGAGGGGAGGACGCGAATCCTTCGCAAACCAGTTTCGCCGAGAGATTTTAGTTTTCCTTTTCCTCTCTCTCTCTCTCTCTCTCTCTCTCTTTCTCGCTCCCTCGTTTGGTGAGTCTGCATTTTTTTCGCTATAAACTTTGTAATTCCCGAAGAAATTAACGGGGGCACGCGCCGGGAAATGGATTTCGTCGAACGCAGGGGAGGATTATTTGGATTTTTGCGCGCTCGCCCGTCGGAATGCAGGGGATTCTTTTTTCTCTCGTTTTTTTTATTTCAAGCTTTTACCAAAAATCTGTTTTTAAATAAAACAACGAATATGTTTCTGTTTGCTTTGATGGGGTGAATGCTTTGAGGCTAGACAGCTCTATGTACGTTTTATATAGCCTTAATTTATTTTTTTATTTCCTTTTAAAATATGTAGCTGATAACGAATGATTTACAGTTATTGCGAATAAAAAGAAATAAGAAACTTTTGAAGAATGTGACGATAAGTAGCAGTAAGCAATCGTAAGTCGCAGTTGTATCAAGCGAGCCAGTTGACGTAACGATTGAAAATATTGACTCACATGCGCACTATCTCAAAAGCATACATACCCCAATGAGTAACAAAATGCCAAATCTATGGAGGCGAAAAAATCTTGAAAATCGTCTTTAGCCTTCTTGCATCTTATGCGCCAGTCTGAAAAGCTAGACACGCGAGGGCATGGAAAGCAAGTGTCGGATATAAATATTTGGCGCTCGTTATAGTGTCGACCGCTCTAAAAAGACATTATATAGGTGTCTTTTTACGAGGCCGGCGGCTCGATCGGCCGCTTGAGCTTTTACGCGTAATGAGCACCTGTTCGCGCGTGTCTCTACTTTTGTTTGCTCCGTCTTTCTTCGGAGCGCCGAAGAGAGAAAGAGAGATAAGCCGTATCGCTGGGAAAACACGTATACGCGAGCATGTGGGAGCTCTGCGTATATTTACGCGCGTGAAGTACGCGAGCGGCGACGTTTGACGTTTTTCGCTCTCTCTCTCTCTCTCTTTCTCTCTGAACGTTAATGGTCTATTGACGAGCGCTTTATGGCCTCTGTGAGGTCGCGCGCCGTTTGTTGTGACGCTATGGTGATTGACGGATTTTTTTTTTCGTTTTTTTTTTTTATTTTTGTATTAGAGGAATTTTTCGAGAGGATTGAAACGTGGTTGGAGTAGATTGATTGGTATATTTTTATAGAATTGAATCGTTGATAGAGCACTTGAATAAATCTTATTTTTTGACTCTACTATTTTAACGTGATTACTGATATAGCTAATTTGTGATCATTTAATTATTCAAAAATTCTATGTATAATTATTGAACAAAAACAATTACTAATAAATAGTATTAAATGTAAATGAAATTTTACAAAAAATGAATGAAAATTTAATGAAGTATTTTGATTTAAATCTTTTAAATTTATTATCAAAAATTGATATAAAAGATTTTTGAACAAGTGAATTCTTTCAAGTACATCGAGAATGAAATGATGATGTTACGACACAGCCTCCACCACGGCATCCCAATCACTTCGCACACGCTTCATTCTGGCATTTTTATCCGAAAAAAGCGCGCCGTTGAAATGCTGGAAAACAAAAGTAAACGATCAGGAAAAAGGATAAAAAGAGGAGAAAAAATCGCATCCGTAAACAGAGAGAAAGCGCGGCGCCAGCTCGAGGGAGATTAGCATCTCGTTTGGATTAGAATTTTCGGCGGCGACGGCGGCGGTCGCGTGGCAAGCCGACACTGGCCAGCTCGAGAGGTAGAGAGAGAGAGTTAATTGCCGGCACGATACACTCGGGGCCTCGCTACGCCCCCCCCCCCCTCCCTCCCTCTTTCTCTCTCTCACTGTGGCGATAATCGCTCATCCCGAGAACTGGGATTGTGGATGCACGCTCTCACCGGTAGGATCATTTTCAGTCTAGCGAGTGTGGATATGGATGCTGGGATTTAAATTTTTTCTAGGATGACTGCGGCATTGTCTTATTATATTAGTATTATTTAATCTTTTAGTTAGGCTCTATAGTTATGAACCTGTTGGGATCTAACAAAATACATATCGAAGATTGAGCCTAACTAGATTAAAACTAAATCAAATTTTGATATGTATTTTTGCTGTTTTGATGGTTTCATTGCTTCTTGATATAAAACGGATCTTTATTAAACCACTATTGTTATTGATAAAACTGACTGAAGATTGTGAGATTAAGATGAGCTACTGTTTAATTAATTTTTACTTTAAAAGCAAAATTGATCTTGTAACGCTCAAGATCATAATTAGAGGAAAAAAAGAAAAATAGCAAATTAGAATGAATGGAAGGAGTCATGGAAAAGGACCTTCGCACCCACGCGCGAAAAAAACGGCTGCACCATTGCACGCGCCAAGGCGAGTGCCAATATCCAATAGCCTCTCCTATAGCTATACGTGTTTACATGTTATTTAATCATTCAGTCGCATCTGGAAGGCGCGCGAGAAAAAGGAAGACACCTTGCGCGCGCTCTGCGTCGTTTTGACGCGTGCTGCGGGGGAGGCGAGAAAACACCTACGCAGTGCGCGTGCAGGCGTAAATTCCAGCTCCTCGTGCTCGCGCCATTCTATTTATCTCACCCTCCAAAGAGCCAGCCCTCCTCCCACCTCGGTGTTTTTTTCCTTCTTTTTTTTTACTCAGACTAGCGTGCGCGCGCCTTGACTTTGCCTTGCTTTTTTTCTTCGCGTGCGCGATCGTCTGGTGTGCGGCTCGTTTTTTTGCACTTTTTTCTTCGACTGAGGTCTCAATAGCTCGATTTTTCATCGAGCGGACTCGTTGTTTGCTGTCTCGGATAAGTGAATGGCTTGAGTTTGGATTGAGCAGTAATTCCAAAGTTTCTTCGAAATGTTAAAAATGAAGGTGATTCCGTTTTTATGTAATTTTTATACTGCAAGCTTGAGCTGGTCACTCGTTTGAAGCCTGAAACATTATTTTCCATCGATGCCGTTCGATTCTCACATAACAAATTAATAATTGAATCGTACGCATATATGGAATCCTCTGAAACGATCATCGGGAGGGCAGCGATCCTGAATCCAAAGTGAAAAAAAAGTGAAAAGCTTGCTGGCAGTATTATCAGTCGTTACTCCTCTCTCGCTCAACCCTTTGGCGCATCCCATCCAATTCCCCTTTGGCCGGCCCCTCGTTGTTTTTCAATCCGCACTTTCGCCGGCGCTCCGGGCCCCGCTCGCCTCGCTCTCTTTCCACCCTACTTTTCGTTTTTCGGCGAGCTCGGCTGCACTCGGTTGCGCGCGCGCGCGCTCCATCCCCAAAAAGTCCCTCCCGAGCTTGCGCGCGCGCGCGAGCGAGCGAGCGAGCGCACCGGAAAATCCATAGCGCGAGCGAGTCTGCTGCTGTATATAGCGGGTGCGCACGCGAAGCGAGGAAGGACGAAGAGGAGCAAAGGGGAGCTGCGCGAGCTAGCGCGCGCGCCTGTGCCGGCGGCCTGGCAAGGAGAGAGGAGTTGATGGCCAGAGAGGAGAAGGAAATTTTGGCGCGGAGGGGGCAGCTTTTTTCAGAGCTATCGATTTTTGGGGCTGGCTCGCGCTTTTTTTGGCCCGCGGGATTTTTGGCTCGCTGGCTGAGCTGCCAATCGGATATTAGGCAGTTTGGATTTTTATTTGCGGACGATCGCTTTTTCTTCTCTCTTGCTCCAGTTGGCCTATACACACACACACACACACACACACACAGCTCTTTCGAACCTGGCACGTGGAATATTTTAAGATCGATATTCCGTAGGCCGTAAAATGAAGCCTATACCCCGAGAAAGCCAAGTCTAATAATCGAGGCCGGAGAAAAAGCAGAGCTTTAGCTCGTTAGGGGCAATGCTAAATTTTGCACGCCTCTCTCTCTATCCCGCTGCAGTTGGCGAGAAAATCCAGTCTGCATCGAACTCGTCCTAATTGAAGCTACATTTCTCGCTGGGCGTATGCAACCCGTCTGCCGGCTCCCGTGCTTGCATCCTTTTCCTCCTCCCGCCGCTCTCTGTTAAAAACGAGAGGAAAACAAGAAGAAGTAGAAGAGGCAGAGGCAGAGGCAGAAGAAGAAGATGAAGAGGAGGCGCTCCCTCTCCGTCGTTTCGCTAAAAATCTCGCTTACGCTGCTACGCGCGTATTTTCCCTTGCACACGCTCTTCCCCCCGCGCGCTGCTGCACTCACACACGCAGACTCGGATTAATCTCCCAGCGAGAGAGACGGGGCTAGAGCGCCGGCAGAGAGAAAATGAATCATTCCGTATATACCGCGCGCGCGCGCATCGCTCGCTCTATGCAGCGCAGAGAGCTAGAGAGAGAGGAACGTACACGCGCGCGAGAGAGAGCAGAGCGAGGCGGTGGGGTGCGGGATGAGGGGGAGGAGGAGGAGGAGGAGGAGGAGGCGGCGAAGCAGCAGCAGCAGCAGCAGCAGCAGCAGGCGGGTGGGGATCGCAGCAAGAGAGAGAGAGAGAGAGAGAGCGCATTACTAGCGCATGGGGCGTTGCCATGGCAACCCCTACCTCGTTCCACCCCTCGTTCTCTCTTTCTCGCTCTCTCGTTAGTATCCCACATAGGTATATACCTATAGCAGTCAGCGACGCACGTACACACGCGACTCGCGATAAAACGCCGAGAAATAAGGAAAAAGGGGGCGAAATCAGGGGTGCAGGCTACGACGAGGGCTCTACCTATATCTATATACGCGCGCACCAGAGTAACAGAGAGAGAAGCGAAGAAAAACAGAGACGAGGCGAGGGAGGAGAACGAGAAGAGAGAGCGAGAGAGGGATGAAAAAAGACCAATGCCAAAGGCGCGCGGGGCCGCCAGTGCAATCAACCCGCCGCCGCCGCCACCGCCGCCACCGCCGCCACCGCCACCGCCCCCGCTGCCGCTGCCGCTCTCGTGACGTCGCCCCGTGCGCTCGCGCGCTGACGTCGTACTCGCGTATATAGTTTCTCCGACCCTCCCGCTCGACGATGAGCCCTCGTGTATATACGAAAAACGGAGCTGGAGGAAAAAAGGAAAGAGAGGCCAGAATTACGGGAGATTAGGAATGTGCGCGCCCGCGGGGGCGGTAACGAGCAAGCACGCTCTCTGCCTCTCTCGCGCTCTTGCTCTCCCGGTCGGTAAGGTAGGTTGCGCTGCGCCGAGCTCGATCTTTTCTGCTCGTTTTAATTTCGCGAGCGAGACTTTTTGCCTTCGATCGCCCGCGCGACGTTGTTTTCTTCCGCTCTGTACAGCTCTACGCGTCTCCCCTACTTTTAAGTAATCGGCATTATTCCCTGTCCTGTTGGCCAAATAATTTCATTTATTCGGATCTGACTTTTTTAAGGTTCTGTTGTTTTTCAGGTTGAAAGGTAGGTATACTTTGGCAAATTGAATCTCAAGCGTTTGCTTTAAACGAGACAACAAAAGGCGTTTCAGTCGAAAAGTTGTTTATATAAGTGTGGGATCAGTTTAGCTTGGGAGAATGAACTGCGAGAACCGAAATCGAAAAATTCCAGAGCCAATGAGAGAGCTCGGATCAGCTAAAAGGAGGCGCGTGCGGTTACGCGCGAAAATAGCAAAGCTCAAAAGTACAAAGTTGCTTTTAAAAAAGTCAGAGACGGAGCAGCAGCTCGCTTAACTGCAATTCCTCTACACGTAAACGTTCTCCTCCAGTCACGACGACGAAGCATCAAGAAAAAACAACGAAGCAACAGCGAGCGAGCGAGCGAGAGAGAACTCACGCACTCACACACGCGCCGAAGGAATGAGGCTGTCGGAGTGTGCGTGCGATCCCCCCTTCTCTCTCCTACAGACACACGTACACATACACGCTCGCTCTATTCGAGGCTGGAACCAGTTTTCCTCGACGCGCGCGCGCAGTCGAGGACACACGGACGGGCTGGCTCGCTCTCTCTCTCTCTCTCTCTCTCTTGCTCTCTGGCTCTGTCTCTCTTGCTGGAGAACTCGCGCGTGTGCGTGAGAACGGGAGAGACGAGCGCCGAGAACCGGAGTAGGAGGGAGCGCGCGTGTTATGTATATGGGAGAGGTGGGAGCAGTAGAGGTTCTCTCAGGCTGTGTGTGTGTGTGTGTGTGTTAAATAAATTAGAATGGAAATGAGGAGGGGGAGGAGGCTTTTTTTGTTTAAATTATTTAAACGCGCTGGGATTTTCTCTGTGATAGCGCGGGGGGATTGCTCATTTTTGGCTTTGCTTTTATATCATAGTTTACTTCTTTGAAAATTCCTTTACTAAATTATCGGCATTTTCAATAATAATATTTTAAAATTTTAATTATATTCTCTGGTTTATATGGATAAATAAATTGTTCGTGTAATGAAAATATTTCGAACTATATGGAGCTTTTGTAATGTTAATAAATTTTTCTATTATTATGAAATATTATTGAAAAAGTGAGATTCCCGCAAAAGGATCGGACGTATAGTGGAGGAAAAAAAGTCGGACTAGGCGCGCTCGGTGCCGAAACGGTATAGAAAACGTCAGAGAGCCGCTCGGCTCCGAGTGTATAAGAATAAAGGCTACGCCGTCCTTCTCTTTCTCACGCGCGCGCTCACGCAGCCTGGAGTCTCCCTCTCGCTCTCTCGTACTTACGATATATAGAGAGACAGAGAGCCACGCCGCGCGCGCGCGTCAGCCAAACTAGAAAGTTGCCCCGGCCTCAGCGTTCGCGCGCGCAGGCTAGAGGCCTTTCGAATTTTAACCGCCGGCTACCTTTTCAACGCTGCGCAGAGAGAAAGAGAGAGACAGAAAGAGAATGCCGAGGACTCGCGCGTGTGTGTACGTGTGTACGTGTGTACGTGTGTACAGGTATACGCACACAAAGGAGCCGAGTGCTGCTGGTGCTGCTGTTGCTGCCGCTGCCGCTGCCAACAGAATTTCGAAAACCCTTCTCGAGACTCTGCTGCACTCCTATACCGCGGGATGCTCCTTGCTGCTGCTATGGGGCTTTTCTCTTTTCGCTGCTTACTGCACGAGAGCTCGATTTCTTTCGTCTGCTCCTTCCGACTTTCGGGCTGTCCGGTTTTCGGCAAATTTTTGCTTTTTTAGAAAGTTTTTGGACTTTCATTGTTCGGCATGAGCGAGAAGTTTTGAAACGGCCCAGTTACGCTCCCCGCTTTGCCTAATGCGTATTATTTTTTTATTCTTAAATCATATGTAACTAAAATATGGCATGCTTTTAAATACAGATTATCGTTATTCAAAATTTGTTAAAAGCTTAATTTAATGTATATAAAAGCAATTTGATTTATGTAAAAAACTACTCAAAAGTTTTTCGTATACATATAGTAAAATTCCTAGGACTAATTAAAATTGAAATTATTATAACAATTGACAATGAGCAAAGATAAAAGGTCGAAAAAGAGCGGCAGTAGAAATAGTATAGAATCGGCGCGCGAAAAGTCCTGGCAAAAGAACGGCGCACGTGCAGGCGCGGGTATACCCTAGGCTTGCGGCGCGCGCGCGCGCGTCCGATGTAAGCGGAGATTTTCCACTTGTCACGCGGCTCGAGCCGAACCTTCGCCTGCACACGAGTCGTGTATATATATAGACGTATAGACTTGCGCGCGGCGCTTTGAATTTCGCGCCCCAAAAAGCGCGCAGGAGATACGCGGCGTGTTAGGCCAGCCGCACGCGGGGGAAAAAGGATTTTGGCGGCGAACGATTAGCGCTCGATTCTACTTTAAAAGTGGAACGAAGCGCGATTCTTATATATATATCAGTCCAATGTGTAGGACGCTTCTCCGACAGTCGACTAAGACTATCAGTGTGTATGTGTGGTATGTATATGGCTGTATCTACGCGTGTGTGTGTGTGCTGCGCGCGTGTGTAAGAGGAAAGATAATATTGTTACGTAAAGGCAATGTGCGCTGTGTGGAGGTTTTGAAAAAGTTTTGATATTTTTCGAAAAAGAGAAAGTGGCTTTGCTTTTTTCTTTCTAGGTATATAGTATTTTGTTCGTTAGAATTCTTTTTTATATAATATTCAAGATAATATAAAATGCATGACGAAGAAGAGATAATGGGAGAACGGGATTAAAACGTAGAACAAAAGAAAATCGTATTTGCTTCATTATAATATTTCAGTGTTCGGTGGAAAGTAATATAAAATCAATACTATATAAAACTCGTGAAATACTCGAGTATCAAAAGAAAAGAAAAATTACTTATAATAATTAAAAAAATCTCCTCGAGTGCAAGAGCAAAAGAAAAACGTAAACTCCGAAAAACAAGGTAACTACAAAGTATATGATTTTTATATAAAAAAACTCTGGCTCGAAATATCCTAAAACGTATTCCCACACAAAGCCGCATCTGAAAATTACAAAAAATCACTATCTAAAAGAAAAAAAACGAGCAACAGCCAACGCGAAGAAGTACAGCGCAGAAAAAAGCGCTCTCTCAAAAAGGTGGACGGGGAGGGGGCAGGACAGAGAGAGAGAGAGAGAGGTAGAGGGAGAGGGAGAGAGAGAGAGTATAGAAGGGAATTGGCAAGAAGACAACCCCATTCTCGCCAGTAGAAAGTCTCCAGAGGCATTCTCGGAGCGGAGCGGAGCGCACACGTATACTCTCTCGCAGCTTATATACACACAGGCTGGCTGGCTCGTACAGAAACGAGCTCTCGAGCGTGGGTATCAGCACGGAACCGAGCGTGCGCAGACACCGAGCGCTGTTGCCACGTTTCGAGGCCTTCGCTCGGCTCGAGCGAGCGCCGTTGCCGGATCTCGCCTTCACTATACCAACTCGAGGCTGCCACCGCCGTTGCTGCTCTGCTGTTGCTGCTGCCACTACCGCTTGCTTTTCTGCTGCTGCTGCTGCTGCTGCTGCTGCTGTTTCGAAATGAATTTTCCCGAGCGAGCGAACGAGCGAGAAAGAGAGAGAGAGAGAGAAGCAACGGCGGCGCCTTCGGTCGGGATCGATTCGACCGAGCGAGCGGCTTCTCTCGCTTTTTTTATACGAGTATCGCTTCGTCCTTTCGCGACCTTTCCAAGAGAGCTTGCGGACGGTTTTTTGAGGGGGCTGGCTGAGGGGCTTTTTCAGCTTCAGGTGGGTTTTTCGGAAGGGGGATCGATCCTACGCCTGGAATGCCGCCGCTCTCTAGCCACCTACCTTTCCACACGCTTATTTCGGAATTTTTAATTATAAAAACTTAAACTTTCTATGCATCTTGGCATTTTTTTCTTTTTTCCTTTTTTCCTTTTTCTTTTTTCCTTTTTCAAGAAGAAGCAAAAATTTACTCTGCTTTTGAATTGCTAATCAGGGAACTTTGCTGTATGCATTAATTAAATATTTGAAGGAGAGTTTTATTACTTTCTATTAAGTTTTCAGCTCGCTCCAGTATTTTTTGTTTCATTTTGTTTCATTACTCTCGAGAAACGTAGTTTTACTTATTTTAAATAAAAATACCTGCCTCATTTCTCAATAAAGCACAATTTTTTTAACATGAAAGATACATACTTTTTTGTTATGCAACAAAGTTTAAATTATCAAAATACATTATTGTGAGTCTTGTAAATTATAAAGTTTAAGCCACTTTCGCATCCTGTCGAAGATATTTTGACTGAACCTCTCCGAAGCTCTTTTTTCTAGGTTGCCTGTAGTATACTCAAAAATCCTAGATTCGTATGTTGAAAGGCAATGTCGCCATTTGCAGTGAATTAAGAAATTATAATGAAATTCTTACAGAGCTAAACTATTTAATTTACAATGAAATATAATAAAAGGATATTTTTAAAATCAGCTTATATTGCAAAAACCAAAGAGGTCCCAATTAAAAACCCAATTTCATTAAGAGTCAAAAGTTTCTCGCCTACTGCAGAAATAAAAAAGAAAAAAAGACAAGTGAATTTGAAAAGCGGCTGTCGATCTGCTAAGGCGCTGGGCGCGCCTTATAAAGTCAAAAAACGGTAGCCCAGGAGCGCGCAAGTCCAGCAGCCCCAAAATCTCGCGAAACGCTTAGGTCGGCGGATTTGAGCTTTCTCTCTCTCTCTCTCTCTCGCTGGTCCCGGCGCCGCGCGACTTTGAAAATAGAAAGAGGAGGGGGGTGCTGCTGTTGGCGCTGCGCGCTTTGAAAATAGGCTCCGAAATATGCTGCTGCTGTTTCTGGCGCGCGCAGGAAGAAAGAGCGCGCCTTCGCTTTTAGACTTGGACTGGCGCGCGCGCGCCGCCGGTTAAAAATAACGAGCGCGCGCGCCAGCCAGCCGACGTAGCCGCCGCCACCGCCGACGAAGAAGACGGAGTAGACGGAGAATAAGTGAGCGAAAGAGAAAGAAAGAGAGCGAGAGGGAAGTTCCAAGTTTTCCAGTTCTGGAGGCGCCAGGCTTGAAGACTTGAGGCGAGGTGCCTTTTTAGCTGCGGGCTGCGAGCGACGCGCTCCTATCTATTAAACTTGGAATTGTCTTTTGATTCTGTTTGCATTTTCGTCTCGCTGAGCGGCGACTTGACGTCTTGCCGAGCCTCGCTTTAGGAGCCGGGGAGCGAGCTTTTCGCTTCCTGCCTTTTGTCCTTTTGCTGTATCTCTTGCAACCCTACCTTTTTTTTATCTTCCAATCATTCGCTCAACTTGCCTGGCTATGATCGTTGTCGTAAATTAAGTGAGACAATTTTCAGATGATTTTAAAAATCGCCAATGAAACTTCTTTACATTAGAGATAAAATGTGTGATAATAGAGGAAGTAAAAGAAAGACGGAATGAAGAAAATTGTCCTAAAAATTATAGTCGCAATCTCGAGACCTTGATAAGAATGTGAAAAAATTAGCCCGATAGACAAGGGTAAAAATTATTCTGATATTCTCTTGCGGAGCGTTTTCATGAGTCACGTTCGGGGCTACGTCATTACCATACTTTTCGAGGTCCCTGCATTACCATGACTTTCACGATAATTTTTATGAAGAAAATCTTCTCGGTAAGCGAACTACTTACAAAATTAGGAAGACAATTTAGCTGCACTCGCTGTAATACCGGCGCCATTAAATTCCCATTAAATCGATATTCCGAAGGAAGATATAAAAAACTCATAAACGGAATCGTCGCACGTCAAGCTGTGAAAACCTGCCGAAATCGAAGAGGAAAATGGCTTAATTAAAAAATCGAGCCTGCTCGTATGCTGCGCGTAAATTTTCACTGAAACCTACTGCACTGATCCGCGCAAGTGATGCAAACTCGACAGGCAATAACTGAACGTAGGCCGGCAAAAGAAGTCAGCTCATCAATTGGTCTGAAAAAAGCGGCTTTTTCTTAACTACTGAGAGTGGTAGCCAGCATGTTTGGACATTAGAAACGTTGCTCTGCGCGCAGAGAGTTTCGACGGCAAGGCGCGTAACCTTGGGGGGCCCTGTGCGAGCACGAGCGCGCGCTCGAAAAATCAAGGCTCGAGAGAGCGAGAGAGCGACTATCCGACGAAATTCAACGTTGGCCGGACTTTCACGAGTATAGCGCAGCCTGTTCTCTTCTCTCCTCGCTCGAGGCCCGACAGCCGTAACCTTGCCCGACCAGACCCGCCACACACACACAGAGAGTGGGATTTTTCGAGTCAGCGCCTAAGCGAGCGCGAGTCCTTCTTCCGCCCACGCGAGACAGCACATTTTTTGCCAGAGAACGCGTCTAGGAGAATTTTGCGCAAATTTTTTACTAACAGTCCGGATGCAATAGGTTTTTTTATTGTGCGGCTTGGAGAGTGCGTTTTTCACGTCGACTTTTTTCTTTGTCATTTTATTCATTGAGTATTGCTTCCGATATTAATATTAAATAACTGATATAATTTAAAATATTTTGACAAAAAATATTGGATTGTCTAATCTTTAATTGATGAATCTTCATTTCTTTTTGTTACAGGTGAGCTAGCTTCCAAAACTTTCTTTTACAATACCTACACCGTATACACACAGAGTATATGAGTAGAGCCGGTAAGTCAATGTCAAAGCAAACTTAAATAAACACTTTCCACCACCTCCCCAAGATTCCTCTCTGCAGCCAAACTATATAATTCCACTGTTGCATCCCAGGCAGCTTATCGCCAAGAAAATCGCATCTTCCAAAACCACTCTGCCACTGGCATAGAGGTAAAGAAAAAAAAAAAAAAAAAACGGATCCGCCC
>JAPYZA010006972.1:0-10547 GCA_030522685.1 Eupelmus azureus
ATAAATGAATCAGCACTACTTCTTTTAAAGATTTTATCAACTTCGCTTGTAAACCGCCTAATCTAGATTCAATGCCCTGACCCCTAAACGATAGTCCTTGAGAAAATACAAGCGGTTTTCGAAGCGAAAAACGATTCTTGATCAACCGCTGCTTTGAAAGTCAGTTTGAAATATCACCTTCTAACTTTTGTGATATGAAAAAACGAATTGGACTAGATGAATAGATGGAATGATGAGTTAAATTTTTAATGACATTACCTGTGTCATTGTTATGCATTCCTTTTGAATCGTCATTATTGTTTTGTTATCAAGCTACAAACGAATGTTTCTTTTTACAACATCGATACAAAGGATCATCATTGCTATATCAAACACGGCCGGCTTGTTTTTCAGTTTTTTTTCACGTTGTCTGCTTCACTTGTTTTATTTGCCGTAATCACGAATGTATCATTGAAAAATAATAATCTGCATAATGAAACTTATCGGAGGATGTGACGACATTTTTCAAGTTAACAGCTAATTATGTAGATTTTTATTCAAATGTATTTTTTGTACCTCTATATTCAAAGACGTTTTTGCCTATCAAAAAGTACTTCAATAAAAATAAGCAAAAACCTTGCAACCATTAAAAACTTTCATGCATTTTATTGAATTCATAGTAGCCAACGATCCTCGTGCTCAAAACTTTTTTAATTCTATCGCAGCTCATTCTTCAAATATTTTGATTCACAATCATTGATTTTCAATTGAATTTCATGAATCACGAATTTCTTCGAGCGCGTCCTTAATGCCAAACGCAAGGTCTTTATATACGTACTCCATTATGCCTGGCGTATACCTCTATACATATCGGGCCTTTTGCATTCAAGCTGGAATCGCATTTCCTCCACGATCATCTACGTCACGTGCATTTTGGGGTCGATCGTTGCACTGGCCGTGGAGTTTACGTTCTTCCATTACCCGCAGCATAGCTCTAGCTTGAAGGGAAAGTTGCGTACGAATTTTCGTGAGGGATACATTAACCTATTTGTATAATCGGAAATTTTGTTTACTCTCGGGCAAATTAAACGCGTGCAAGTTGAAAATAAGTCAATGGCCCTGTTCGAAAAATAGTTTGGGATGTACTTTGCGGAAACTAGTGCACGAAACTTTCTTCGATGGGTTGAAAATAAAACTTTATTATATTGTTTTATCGAATTAAATAATATTGAAACCTGAAATATTAATTTTTGATGAATTATTGAACAAACCGCATTATAATAACTTCAATTTAATTATTCAAATTAATTTTGCACTGCGTCAGTAATATTATTTTAATCGATTCTCAGGCTGTATCAGCTTTATATTCTATATGAATTATAAATAAAACAACTTCGAACAATAATTTGAACAAAATACCACATTACAAAATTCATAACATAATTTCTGGAAAAAAAAATCAACAAATCCCACTCATAAAACAGTTCCGCTAATCCGGCTCACAGTTCATCTCCAAGCAACCCCAAAATTAGTCCCCTCCCCCTTAAAAGCCGCCGCGCATCTTTTCCGAAAATCCCTTGACTTTCATCTCTATCTCCTCGCCTCGCAAACAGCTCTAACCCGTCCTCCATGCGGCCCATTTTCCGGGAACGCACCTAGTCTCTTAAAGGGGCAATATTCGCCCTGTCACTCCAGATTTCAAGCCCGCGCTTCGGCTGACACATATATATTCGTCATCGTTCCGCCGACGTTCCTTTCAGAGCCGGCAAAAGGAAGAGAGGCAGGAAAGAATTAATGAGCCCCTGGGCGCGCGTTGTAGCTACTCGTTGCGGAGACGGCGCGCGTCTCGCGTGTCATTAGCGAAAGTGTTTCATAATTTATTCGGCTTGGCGAAGGATGTACACGAGAAGAGGAAGAGATAGCCGTGTGTGCAGTTTGAGCAATAACACTTCAGTTTTATATCCGTTTGACTATACCGTTTGGTCGGACGTGGGGATGCCTCTTTTTGCGCTGCTGGTGATTTTCTGGTGTAATGCTGCTCGACTGGCTCGTTTAATGGAAGCTCTTTGGAGTTCGGAGCTGGGTTAGTGTATTTTGAGGTTACGATATGCTGTTTTTCCGTGCTCTTCTGGAGACTGTTATGCGAGGAGAATTTAATCCTTGTCTGTTTAAAAAGTATGGTGACTTGATATTCTAATATTTTTGGATGGTTGCGTGATTTATATAAACTGGATTTACTTCATTAGTATAATCAAATACTAATAAATTCAATTGTTATGCTTTCAATAAATAAATGCTATTATTCTATAAAGTTAACCAAAAATTTTATTAATCTTTATTATTACGGAATTCGTGAAGATCCTAGAATAAAGTAAAAATATAATTATCAAAGCTACGTCCATAAAATTAAACTTTAAAAAAATACAAATACCTATGAACGTCATGCTTATAAATATTTAAAAAGCAGTTTTCAACGTAGTCGCTATGGATGATGAGAGCATAGGTACATTAAAATTTAATTTACGCTTTGAAATATAATTAATAATAACTGCCAATTTGCTGTATGGTTTGCAAAATTGAGGTTGAGACAGAATGTTTCGTTTTCGATCGTATTAATCAACCTCATCCAAAATAGCGGGCTCATAAAAAACCTCTTCGCATTAATAAATATCCGAGATCCTTTTGCTTCGAAGGTTAAACGCATTATTGACGGATATATAGCGTTTTATTTGAATGAGTCTACTAACAGAATATTTCTTTAGCACATCTCGTATCTTATCGAGTTCAAGGCTGGGCCGGGGGGAGTAATCGGTTTGATTTAACGTTTGTTGCGATTTTCTGATTGCTGATTCATTTTATCGTTAACGGAATTATGCCTGTTCCTTTTCCGTTACGCGGCTTTTGGTATTTCTATTCATTGCATCACTCGGAAAGAGAGCACTGCGATGAAAAATAGAATATATTATATATTCAGTTAAACGAGTTATGAAGAGAAATAAGCTGTTGATAACATTGGTTAAACTTAGGCTGAATCTTAAAATTGTATTTTAAAATTTTTAAAGAAAACTTTTTACTTTATTATTCTGAGGTTATACTTTTTATGTCCTGTTATATATACAATATCATTCCTTTTGATAAAATGAATAGCTTTGAATCGCTATAAAAACCATTTTAGAATGCGCTTTATCTAAACAGGAACTTAATTACTATTGATACAGTTTATCATTTATTGATTAACTTTTTATCTTCTACTGTGCACTCTTACAAAATTTATACTCTGTGAAAACTACACAGTAAAGTAATATAAAATACAATTACCGATAAAACCTTTTCTGCAGTAAAGCACGTCGTTTAATCTAACTTTCGAAGAACATCACCGCGATTCATTATCAATGAATTTAAAGTACAAAATCGAGTAGTTTACTCTATCATTCTCTATTCGACGCATGATTCGAAAATTACAACTCATGCAAATGAAATAATTCCATATTAATTTACCACTTCATTCAATTACAGTGTCTTTGAAAATATGCTAAGTGAAAGAGAAATCAATACTCATAAGATTATGCATGGACTTGTCTATGTACAACGCCTGAAAACAGCCCAAAGAGTTTGCAATGCGATAACACACGTAAATATTACCCACTCTAATGATACAGAAAAAACTCGGATTGCGAAAAGTAAATTGCCGCCAACTATTTTAATGACACATTGTACTTCCGTTAAGAGTTCCGTGCATTCACGCAAATGGAAAAGCGAAGCTAGCCCATTATTCTCTATTGTGAGCGAAACAATATTCTGTGCAAAAACGGTATTTTCGAAATTTCAATATTATGTAATGAGATATTTTTAGTTTTTGAAGGCTTAGTTACTTAGAAATTATTGTTATTATCTATATATGAAAATAGTCACTTTAAAAATTGTTTTACAGTTTTAATAAAGTATGGAGTGAATTTTATTGAGTAATAGCAAATTGTACATTAATATAGATTTTCTTGTCCTTCCGGCTATTTATAAACAAATTTCTTTATTCATTTCGAAAAAACATCAAGGATTATTGAAAATTAGTAAACTTTCTGCTCTAATGAAAATGCCGAAAGAAAAATGTGAGATTCTTTCGTATTTTAAAATCAATCAAATATCAAAGCTATCAATTTCTTCTTTCAACAAATTAATTTCTGAAAACTCAGAAAAGTACTTTTCATTGAAACTACTTCCTTCTTTCCAAAACTCAAACTTCACTCCATTTTTCAACGCATCCATTCGGAATAAAAGTTTTCCTCTCCGTATAACAGCCACACAGTCGCAGTTGTCGTACATCCATCAAAAAAACCTTTCACCCCAAAAATGAAAGAAACTCCCGAAACTCCATCGAATCCACTCGAAATTCAATAAACAACATTAAATACCGCAGGCTCGCGCACAACTACTTTTCAAATTCAGCAGGCAGCCTCGTTCTGAATTCCTGCCCTTTGAAATTCAGAATTCGCAAAATATTTCCGCCAAGAGCGCGCGCAACGCGCTAGACGGTGTAAAGTGTAGGTATATACTCGGCGACGGCTATCAGCGTATGTACATAGAAACGAGCCGAGGAAGCCTGGCTACCTGTCTCTCCTCGTGAATTCCATACATGTGTAATGAAGATACGAGCGGAAAATGAAAAAAAAAAGGAAGTCGCTTCGTATAGCGCTGCACTGTCTGGTTTCGTTTGTTTTTGGCGGTTGTTAAATAGGGCGCCGGTTGGCGGGGGTGGGTATGACTTTTTGACTAAAATGAATGTTAACAGGGTGCGCATGGGGAGAATGACGTGGAGTTGAAATGCCGGAGAGTACTTTGTTTTATTAGCATATGTTTAATTTTGGAAGACTACTTCGGGCGGTGTGCGAATTTATGTATGCGGTGTAATTTTTTTCTGAGGATTTTTCACTCTTAATTTTGAATTTTAGGAAATTGAATTTCTTACCGCGGCTGTTGAATTGCTAATTGAGAGATGCAAATGCTTAGGGGGAATGAATGGCTTGGTTCTTCAATTGCAGGAGCTAATAAAATTAATTTCCTGTGGAATGCTTTTTACTTTATCTAAAAGATTGTTTTATTGATCTAATTATTAAAATACTAACGTTATTGTTTATTATTATGGTTAGCTTGTGCGGTTATAATATTGATATTATATCGACATTACTTTTTGAATAATAATTAAACTAAGGAAATAACCTTTTTTTTACTTTATCAACTAATTAAAATTGGTATTTAAAAAATACATTTTTGAGGAATAAGTTGAACGGAAATATATTTTAAACTTCGCTTATATTTTTTAAATTAAAGAATGTAAAATACACTGTTCGAAACTCTTCACGTAAAAGCGATTAAAATTTTAAAGTTACTAAAAATTAAATATTCATGCATGTCATACCAAATTTTTTTTAAGTCAAATCTAGAGCAATGAACATATATTCACATTATCAAGGATACAGATATTCGAATATTCCATTATTCGATCTCGAATTGTGATTTTCATTCTATTATATTATCGTTAATATTGCTATTTCACTGGCAGCTATTCAAGTCGATGAACACAGTATCGATACGTAGCCGAGTGATTGAGTAGCAGAACGCAGTCGTGTGTCTATATACGTACGAGAATGTAATGTGTGATTAAACATTGATAATTTGAAGCTCGAATGAACGATATACGTAGCATTTATATCAAATCATTATTTCTTATCTTACTGAAGAATTTAAAAAGTGTATTTTTAAGAATTGGAAACATAAATCTGGATTTGTACATTATTAAATTAAACTACAAATTAAAAATATTTTTAAGGTATAAATGATGATTTTTATAATAAATAAGTTTTTAAATTGATTTTAAATTAATTTTTTTGTAGATTGTAACAAAAACTTGAATTAAGATTTAAATATTTATTATAAAATTTAAATTATAAGTGCCATGAAATACATAGCAATGAAATAAAATTTTAGTAAAGTATGGCAATGAATGTTGTTAAACAGATATCCCTCGTAATAATCGCTATGGTATGGGTGTAAAACGCTACTGGATTATGTTAGATCGATTTTTAATCTAATATAAAAGAAGATTATTTTTTATCAAAGGATTAATAATAAATATAAAACATTTCTTGAAATATTTAAACTCTTTATTCAATCACCACCACTTTTTCCCTCTCTTTTTCGTAAACAATCAAAATTCACGCTATAAAAACGCACCAACTCGTTAAAAAAAAACGCTCTTCTCCATACATCAATTCAATTCACCCCGGTCCACTTTTGCAATATGCAAAACAATCCATAAAAACTACCATTCCCGGCAGCGAACTACGCCCTAGTCACCTCAAAGCGCCGAAGCGAAGGTACAGTCCGTTACCTCACAGCCAAGGCAAACAAAGCGCGTAACAACTTTTTTCAACCTTTTTTCTCCACCGCGAACCTAAAAAAAAAGAAAACGCCAGCTCAATCACACACACACACTGAGGTCTATCAATAACCTCCTAAAAATAACAATTCCCCGCGGCTTCACTTCGATCAAAGCAAAACGCGCGCAGCAGCCTCGCAATTCCGTTTGCGCGACTCTCTTTGCTCGAAAAATTATCGGGGCGCGCTAGCGCGTAGCTGCGTGTGTGTACGCAGCCAGCGCGTCAGTCGGCGCCGGAGCCTCGTGGCAGCAGCATCATCGAGCCGTTCGACCGTTTATTCATCGACTGCCGGTGTATATATATACGCGGCCGTGCGATGCTGATGTGTATCCTGCCGGGAGTCTATAGATTTCGCGCGGCTTTGTGAGGGTCTGGACTTTTGTGTGAATTCTGGAAAAGCGATTGGAGTGCAGAGACGGAGCTTTTTTTCAGAGAGAGCCGAGTAGTCTGTGTGATTTTTTGCGAGTCGGCTGACGTCTGCGCGACGAGGTTGTTAGTTTTTTTTTGTGAGTGAGAAGTCGCCTTCGAGTGGGTGTGGAAGTTGTAGAGGCGACGGTATTGTTGTAGTGTAGGAGCGAATTGGAAAAGTAAGTACCCGGCCGTAAGGGGGAATGTTTTTGGAGAGTTGGATTGGGTGTGATTTGAGGAGATGCGAGTGAATTTCTTGGATTCGTCTGGGAGAGCTTTTTTGACTGGAGGAGGGGATGCGGTTTTATTGGTTTTCGCGAGGCGAGCGCTAAATGTAATAGCGTAAGATGCTTACGTCAAATGGGATCGTGGTAATGTAAAATCGGGAAAGAAGTTTTCTCGTGAAAGATGTGTTTTCTTTGTAAGAAAAGCAATAAAAAACTGATGTATTTGCAAGTGAAGATGTGTTATGTATGGTGAAGTAGAAATAGCCGTATCCGATCAGACAAGCGTTTAGTAAACCACGCGCTTTAATATAATACTGATTTTTTAAAAAAGATTAAAAATTATTGATGGATGTTTATTTTGTATTTATTTTATTCTAGAAATTAAATTGATCGACTGCAACTGACATTTGAACCGCGTTTAATATTGAAATATAAATATTTCATTTGCTTGAAACTTCTTTAGTGACTTTATAAAATAATGAATATAAGAATTTTAACTATCCGGATATAGCAATTAACGAAAGTATTTTAATACAACTTTATTAATAATTTAAAACATTTGATGAGAATATTAAAGCGTGAACAGTTTGATAAAATGATTACAGCATTTAACAGAAGCTTTTAAAAGCGCGTTAAACTACATTCAAAATTAATATAAAGTGTTAAAAACTTTTAAACGAAAAGCTGATTCTAATTTAAATACACAAGTAACGGAATTAAAATAATGTAATTTCATTTCAGTGTACTTTTCTACAAACGAGACCTAATTTACAAAGCCGCAGTCCGCCGTAAAAATTTAATTTCATCGATCAAGGTATAAAAAAAAGACTAGAAGCCTGTAATTACTCTAAAAGAGTATTCCCGTCCAGAGTAATGCGAGCATTTAATTATTGGCTCCTCTCGAGAGTTGCGTAAAAGCTACTTTGATAATACATAATATTGAGCGTGTAATAAAGCTCTCAAATAAATGCATCTCGTGGGTGCAGTACCTCTCGACTATATAGATATACAGGCGCGACTGAAATGCTCTCTTCTTACGCTTACGGCTGAAAATGCAATGCCTATGAAAGCAAAAATTAATTAGTTATTTTCGAAGTAAAAGCTATTTGCAGCATTAGCGCTTTTATTGCGGTAAAGTACTAATTTCAGCAGAGTAGGCTCTATATTCGTTTCATTCTTGATATTGTATGATTAATCTAATTTTCAACGCTCAACTTGACGGCGTGTAAAACACGACTGAGCAAACATCAGTGTGCCATTGCTTCGATAAAGAATCGCGTTGCGGTATATTGGTATGTTTGAGGAAAACTTTTTATGTTAGGGTTATCTTTAAACTTACTAATAGCACACAAAAATATAATTGTCGAGGATAAACAATTATTAATTTTACCGTGAGCTTCTCGTTTTACATTTGATAAAAATAATTTCCTAAGTAAAAACTGATTACATCAGCGCGTGTATAATCAGAAAGATGTTATCTATTTTTCTAAAATTATACCTGTTTATAGATTATCGCGATAAATATCCCGACGATGATTCATTTTTTTACTACCTTAAGATACTTATACCTTTCTTCTCTCAAACATTAAGCACTCACCAAAAAAACACTCCGCAAACCATCCGAAAGATCAACTCATACAATTCCTCTTCGCAAACAAAAAACAACTCATCAAAATACAAGACCAACACCAAAAGCAGTCAGCTCACAAACACAACTAAAAACACCTAACCTATATCCCACCGCGCGCGCCAACTGCGCCGTATTCCTCTCTACAATCGCCGCTATAAACCAGCCGCGCGGCTCACTTTCCCGCCAATCAAAACGATAAATAAGCCATCATCCACGCGCGCTCCAGAAGCTCGCCTCCGCCGGGGGGACTCTATTTATACCCCGTGGGGACGCGAAAAGAAAAAGTCTCGCGCGCGTCTGTTAAATTAATTAGGGCCGCCGCATGCGCGCAGCGCGACGACAACAGCCGCGCCGTGATTCATCGATCGGCGCGCGCAGAAATAAAAGTAGCTCAGGAAGCGATAGCGCAGAGCGGGAGAGAGATAACGTATAGGCCGATAGGCGCGTGGATTCGAAACGGATTTTTATTATACGCGGGCCGAGAGGTGCGGGGGGATCTGGAAATGTAGCGATAAGGGTTTAGGTGATAAGATTGAGGTTTGTGTGCGCGAGAAATTGAAATGGGCGGTTCGAGGTGATGAAAGTGGATTGATGGTTTTTTTTTGGGTTGCGAGATGGGACTGTTAGCGTTTGGAGTTTGATTTTGTACTAATTTGCCAGAATGTCGCTGGTTGTTGGCGGAATTAATGAGGATTATGCAAGGGCCCCAATCAAGCGGTCGATTACTTTAGAGCGGCGTAATTAATTACTCGGAGATTGCGAGCGATTAATCACTTAAGGTTCGAACCCTTTTACTAGGGGCTCCCGTTTTCGATCGAAGTGAAGAAGCCCGTTAGTTATTTCAATCGGACGAACTGGAGAAAACATCAAAAACATTCCATTTTTAAAAGGAAAATCAGAAAATCTCGTGTATGAAACAGCGAAGGCGGTCAACGGGAGCGAAAAAAGCACTGTCCCAATATAATATCACGAGTAACACAATTTCTTAGCCTCAAATAAAACTCTCCTCGCAAGCACACACTCGCGGCCGTCAACTTTTATTATCCACGAGCGAGAGTGCAGAATCTCCCTCCTCTCTCTCTCTCTTCAATCTCAGAAAAGTCGAACTTTCACGCGGCCCCGTTTCTTCAAAAGCAAAAATCAATAAAGTCACCGCTCCGCACAATACCTCAAATCCACCTGAAAACCCACCCTCTCAAAAAACTAACCCCTACCCCTTCTTTAAAGCCTAGCGCCTCGAAGCAACATGCCAACTCTCTAGCTTCACATCCAGCCACGAGAAAGAGAAAAAATCTGAAAAGAGCGGGCGGAGTGGAGGCGGAGGGACGGCCGGCAGTAAGCTGCCCTAAGATGAAAGGAACCGCGGCGCGGCGCGGGCGAAGGTGACGGGGCAGCAGCAGCTCTCGGACAGCGGGGGTGGCGGTGGCGGCCAGGCGGACGAGGAGAGCGGCAAGCTGGTGCTGCTCGAGATGGACTCGGTGGCCGTGACGGTGCCGCTCAGGCCGCCCGCCAAGAAGATGAAGAAGCGCAAGGAGCTCGACGCCCTGGCGCCGCCCCACGCCGTATCCAGGCGCAGCTCCGGCAAGCGCAGCTCACAGGTATTGTTATACACGCGGGGGTGGTGGAGCGTGGGGTTTCCGCTTTTTTTTAGGGCGGGTGGGTTTTCTGCGGGGGATCGAGTTTCTGCGGGGAGGGGGTGTTGGGATCGATTTTTTTGGATGGGTGGTAGGTCGATTTGTTTCGAATGGTTCTTCTGGTAGGGTTTGTTTGTGGATTTAGAGAATAAAAATTTTTTTAAGGTGGTCTGGTAACTGTGTGAGTACACTGTTAAAAATTTCTGCATGAATTTTAACGTCATTGTACTGGAAG
>JAPYZA010006973.1:4577-15382 GCA_030522685.1 Eupelmus azureus
AATAAAAGAATTTAAGAGTTTAATAAAATAATAAAAGAAAGTTAACGAAAAGAAAACGACAGACGTAAGGAACTCGAAGTGGAATGCAATCTCTTCGTATGTTATTAACAATACGAATTATTAATAGCAGAATAAAAAAGTACGACAAATCATTGATAAGGCTAGACATGTATTAACATCTCCTTTTAATAAGTACTAGAACATCATATTTATGACAAAAGAGATTTCTTCATCAACATCAGACAAAGCAAACTTTCAATTCGGAAAAACGCGAAAACACGAAATCCCGACTTTCATATGTTTTACATAATTCTTGTTAGCCAGCCCGGCCGTAAGTGCTTTATTTTAAGCGAGCGAGCTCATGCATATTCACTGGAAAATCAGAGCCACCGAGTAACAGTTTGCGAAGAGAAAAGACCGCGGACCTGGCGCATATGGACCTTTCGTAAAAAAAATATAAGCAATATGCAGACGAAACATCTGTCGCGCAACACGACGACGTACTTACAGCGGCCCCACTAGTTATCTCAATATTCGGTTGGACAAAGCTCGACTAGTTACAGTTGCTTACTCTCTGTTGTACAACTACTTGCGCTTCTGTAACTAGTTCCGTCTCTTGCATAAACGCTGGCTGATGAAAAGCAATTATAACATTGGGCGTTTGTGATGTTTTGGGGCCGGATGCGCGGGATCGACGATTTTATGCAAATTGTTACGGGCGCGCGTTAAAATTGCGCGTGAGGATGCATGTTTATGATGACTTTTGGGAGTGAAATAAAAACATTTTTCGAATGTAAATATGAATTAATATTCGTAAGTATTGGACATTTTATTTATATTCGTGTATGGTCGGAGAGAATTATTTTGTTATTGAATATTCCAATTATTTCGTAACAAGGACAAACGTAGTAATAAATAATTAGTGAGGCAGTAGTTACAGACAGGATCGGTCAGACTGATCGCTTCTGTTACTACTGTGAAAATGATTTAAATGCACCGTCAAAAAAATTGGCGCACGTAACACTTCGAAGCACAGTGCAAAATACTAGCATGCACATGTCTTTAATTATATAAACGAAGCATCGTGATTCTGGGTTCTAAGGCCATACTTTCATAACACTTTCTGCATGGAGAAATCTTTTTTGGAAAAATTACTACTAAACTCTTTTTAAAAATTACTAAAAAGTTGTATATATTGGTATTAGACTGTAAAAATCAAAGAAATTATTATTTATATATTATTTTTTTTTAAATTCCTGAAATGTTTAGTTATTTTTTGTGTATTTTACGGTCTGTTATCGCTTTCTAAAACGTTTAGTAATTTTTACAAAAAATTTTTCTCTATGTGTGTAAAATGTAGAGACGGCTACGAAGAAGTTCAGTAAAGTCATAAAACAACGCAAATCACAGTAGAAACGAGCCAGCGGTACTTCAACTGACGTTAGTACGTGGTTTCCTCTGCGATCTATGACAATTTTTATTATTATTATTAGTGTTTAAAACTGAAAAGTTGAACTTTAAAGGAAAATTTTCAAAATATATTTTTCGAATCGTGCCAAGAAATCAAGTAGAACTCTTGGTGAATTGTAGAATTATACCGGAATTCGATTTACTGCACAATTTTTTCAGAAACCTCAACGAGATGCAATAAAAAGTCGATCTTATTGATTTTAAAAGTCGTTTTTTACGGACAGAACTGGTGAAAATAAAATTATTTAAATTATTGATTCAAATATCCAGTGAATACTAACATAATTTTTATTATTAATATTGATAGCTCAGAATCTAGTGATAAATAGATCTAATTTTATTGGGAAAATACACTGCATGGAATAAAGCTTAAAATTGGGAAAATTCCTTTATTTTTGTTATACTGAGAATAATGTGTATGTACTCTTTAATGACCCCAGAACGGATTTGAATCGCTTGTTACCTGAGCAAAAAGGGATTGGCACATATTGCGAGGTGGGTGTAATAATTGGCCATCTCAGAGTAGGGAAAATCGTAGGCAATGCGTTATGAAAATAACAGTTTCTTTAGCAGTTCAAAAGCTACATCGAAGGTGTATGGACGTTGGTAGAGTTTTGTTTAAACAAAAGGTGCAACTGAACTTTTCGTAAGTAATAAAAGACTTCTGTGTATTTTTTCCGGCGTCTAAGGCAGGATCTGTCTACATTGCCTTATTGACGAGTCCAGCAGACAGACCCAGGACGAAATGCTAAAATAGATTAAGTAATTCCGAAAAAGACCTGTTTTTGTCGTTAACATCGTTGTATGTGTATTTTCATTAAACTTCGCTATTTTTTAAAATAAAACAAAATAAAAATTCAAATCACAATACTTTAATCATTTCATACTAATAGAAAATATTTCATCTTCAGAAAACAAAACTCTAAGACAAGCCGCTCAATCTTAATTACTCCCACCGCTTTTTCCAGTCACCTCCAAAAAGCTAAATCAATTTCGAGCTCCCCTCCCGATCGTTAAACAGTAACAATAGCCCCGGTGTAAAACGAAGCTCGTTACGTTAAATGCAAAAGCTGATGTGCGCCGCCGTAGGGAACCTGCCAGGGGTACAGAAAGAGGAGGAGGGGAGCTACATCATCGGTACGAGCTGCACGCGAGAACTGAACCCGATAGGACGATATCCGGTTTCGGGGCAATTTTCGTGTCCCTCTGCGGATGGAGATAGGAGAGAGGGAGAGAGAAGCTGGCCCGAGAGCGCCCGGCGAAGTCGTTAACGCCTAGAAATTCGAGGATCCGAGCTCGCAATAATTGGCAAAAGCATCGACACCTTGACTAACGCCCTGCGAATTATCCGTTTTGCTCAATGCGGTCGTTTCGCTGATAGCCCGGACTGACCGTGCGTCCTGGATATTGCGGAGTGCCGGATGGCTGGGTTAAAATAGTGGCTGGTGAATTGTTTTGTTATTGTAAAATTATAAAAATACTTTTAGAGCGGGAAAGTCGTTATCGAGTTAGAAGCTGATTTTCAACGAGATAAAACTCGACGTTTTTATCTCAAACACGTGTTATCCGAATCAAGCCGGATAATCACTTTTCGGGAATTCGAAAATAATTAAAAACTCTTCTCGAATCACTACCGTCCTCTCTCTCTCTCTCTCACTTAGCAGCGAAAAATAAGAGCAGCTGAAACCTAACGAGATCAATTTTCTATATTATAAAGTTGGCCGAGCGTTCGAGCAGCGCGCAAAGAAGGATCAGATAGATAGTTTAAGGGGTGGGAAGGGGGGGGGGGGTAGAATCCCGAGACATCCACACGTACTTCGGACGTTCTCCGTACGTGTCTCAACTTCGACGAGAGAGCGAAAGAGAGAAGAGAGAGAGAGAGAGAGAGAGGGAAAGGCGCGGAGACTCATCGCGCGCTCTACCAGCTTCCTTTGGTAACGACTTTCAAAGCCAGTAATTGAACGCCCCCGCGTATCTCGAGCCGGGAATCTGCGCGCAGACTTAAGACTTAAGCACGTAATGGTTGACTGGGCGAAGGCGCGCGATAATAGATTAAGAAATGGGGAAGGGAAATAAAGGAAGGAATTCAGAGCCGCGTGGACGCGCGATTTTCCAGGGAGAGGTAGGGGGGGGGGAGGAGCAGTCACGATGAGAGCGACCGACAGGACGTTTATCTTGAGTTTATGCAGGGCTCGTTTTAAAGTTTTTGGGAGCGTGGGTTTGGATTCTTTGGTGGACTGAGAGTATTGGTTGAGAGGTGCGCGATATTGCTTTTTATCAGATATTTATGTTTATCGAAAAGTTCACGGGAGGAGGGTAATGTATGTATTATGAAAATTGTTTGGGTGGGTTGTGCGGGAATTTTGCGAGTGAATTTCGTTGTAATTCTATTATATTTACAATGTGATTTACATAATATGTTTATTTAGATTTTAATTAAAATCTGCATGAAATTTTGAATGCATACTACGGATAATTGTGTACTGATTACTGTTAGATGCAGTTTCAATAATAGTGTTTAAAATAATATTGGAAATTGTTTATCAATTTAACATGCGACTGTATAAAATATCTTATTTTGCATACCTTAATTTGACATTCATTACAGAGCTGCTCTAATTTTATATCTCAAATTTTCGCTAATTAGGTGTAATTGTATAAATTTAGTTAAAACCTATTTGTATCTTAAAGGGACCCTAATTAGTATCAAAGAAATTGAAAAAATAACAACACGGGTAAGTTACAATACCAAATCTACGTAACTTTCTACTCGAACCGATTCCAAACTTTCGAAATTCCTAATAAACGCTCCGATACATCCAGCCCCCCACCTCCAAAACCAGCGTTCGAATTAGCATTTTTCATCAAGCAAACGCGTGCTCAATTTGTATCAAAAATCCACACATTCCACATCGGCATCCGCTCCCAGCCGCATACAAAACTCTCCACTTTCCTCGACTTATCATCCCCGGCGTGGACTTTAATATCGCGGTGACGTACTTTTTTCTCTCTCTTCCGCGGCGATATCGGCCCCGCGTGTGTGGATATTGTGCCGACGCAGGGTGACGGGGCGCATAATTCTCGAATTTTTCCGCGCTCTCGCCCGATATATATATTTTCATCGCGCTCGGGCCATTTTTCCGTCGGGTCATTCCCGCAGCCTGTATTCTCGTACACACAGAAGCCCGCGCGAACGATAGGAGCGAGTTTTATCATTCCGGCCTGTAGGCGGCTGTGTTTCGCGTGTGGGATGCCTTTCGTATCGAATATTTGTCAAGGAATGCTGGTAGATTTTCGAGAAAGCTTGATGGATAAGGTGCTTCGGGAAAATGTATGGCCTCCTAATTTCTGTTAGGCTCGCTCGGCCGAGAGTGATCGGAATAGGCGTAAATTGATTTCTCGGCTCCGCGAATATTCAGGCCTTTCTCGATGCCGAATTTGACATTTCCATCTCGCGGCGATGTATTTGTTTTTGTTTCCTGGTAATGCGCCCTGCCTTGTAGGCGTGCGTGTATAGGGACAAATGACGGAAAGTTTCGCGCTCGTCCCATGATTTCCTAACGGTGCATCTATCATAAAAGTTAAATGAATTATGTGGATGTATATTATATGGATGTATATACACACACGCACACATGTACTTGTGTGTATATATATTTGTTCAGGACCGGGTGGCTGTGAAAGCATTTTTCCGAAATCGAATAAGGGGGTGCGTTAAAAAATGAATGAGTTGTCGGGCTGTCAATCCCGCAGATGCGGGCAAATATTTGTGCGTTATAAATGGTTGTAATCGTGCATGCGCGCAGCTCCTGTCGTTTTCACATTGTAGCTCAAACTGATGTATATTTTTGCACGTGTCACGCCGTTATAACAATGTGGCAAAACGTACGGAATTTCGCTTCATAGAGTCGAAGCGCGCGTATGCGTGAAACGGACGATAAAAGTAAATTCTTTTGGTGCATTCGAAGCTTTAAATGAAATAATCTTAGAGATTTGGCGATGGGGAATGGGTAGAGGTGTTGTAGGCTGAAGCATCTTACTAAGCCTATAGGCTAACTGAGGAAAAATTAGTGTTTTTAACACTGCCAATCTAGCAATTATTTTTTAAGCTTAAAAAAACCGGTCATGTCACACTTATAAACGAGTAAGCAAAAAATATTTCATAATTGCGTTTTAGTAAAATTTGTAAAATGCAATTACACAAGTGTAATGCTTAACACGGCCTCTTTCTGCCAAAAGCGAAAATTCATTCGTTCAGAATTCCAGAATTTCCTGTCCGGTGGACAACTTAATTGCCTCCTTTCGAGACTGCAGAAGGTTTAATTTAATTTTTCTCCGAAACAACCGGAATAATAATTACATTACGTCATGATGGAGTGCATCGCAAGTGCAAGCGCCGAGCAAAACAGCGGAGAGGGGTCCAAAGCTCGCGAAAATGGAAAGAAAAAGCTCGGCAAGAAAAGAAGAAGGACGACTCGTCCGACGGGGAGAGAGTCAGGAATTTAAAATCAGCCGTGCACTTCTTTTCGGAAATTGCATGCATTATAAAGTGAGGCGTCTTCCTTCGTTTCTGGCAGCAGCGCCAACAGCTCGTCCATTACAAATTGCAGGTAGACTTCCGTGTGCAACGGAAATTACCTTAATTACGTGCTCTTCTTTTCTTTATTTGCTCTTTCTTTGCGCGGATGCAGGCTTCTGAAAGCTTCTTATTCAAGGGTAGTCATTTATGTGTCCTGGGGAGTTGATGAACACTTTCAATTTGAAGAAAATTAGTAAAAAGGTTTGATTAATGAGATGGGTTATTTGTTAAAGTGATATCCAAATTATCTTTGAGATGTGATTGAAATTGTATTCTCGTTTTGGCGAATGTTCATCTTTGTATAATATTGCGATAAATATTTAATGTTTGAATGTACCAAGAGAAAAATGAAGTAATAATCATGGGAATAGTATTATATTAACACTTATGTAACCACAAATCACTTTTTAAAAAAAGAGAATCCAAATTACGTTAAAATTTTATTACACCGAGAAATAGGCAAATTTTCAATTTAGCATTTACAAAGTTTACTTTAGTTAAAAAAAAATTATTTTTGAAATTTGATTAAAATCAGCTAAAGCAATATTGAATTATCTGTATACATTTTGTAAAGTATTTTACGATATTTTTTAAATTACTTGCTATAATTCTATTAAACGTTAAAAATTAAATGATGGATTTTAGGTCAGAATAATTTTTTATTGTACGAATTATTGATTTTTGCAGAAACAAATTGAAAGAAAATGTTTATTTTTGTCATTATTCCAATGTAATTAAACTTCTATTTCTGTTAATTAATTTGAGAATCGACATCTCAGAGATTTGTAATAGTAGAGCTATAATTAATGCACGAGCAAAATTACAGTATTTCTCAAACGACAAAATGAATAAAGAACTTAGGTAGCGTATTGATGTTATTAAATCCTCAAAAAAAAAGGATAAAAATGAAAAAGCACGAGAAACTAGCATTCAGCCCAAGCTCGCCTGGCGCACAAGCGCGCTACTCTATACCAAAGAGCTGCAGAAAAGTGGCTTCGCTCCTATTCCTTTTATGCCTCGGCGTCGCGCTTCTACGGCTCCAGGCGAGAAAAGGACGTGCCGACTTTTTCCTCTCTCGGGGGTGCACGAGAAAAGACGTTGCTCTCTCAGCCTTCGGAAAATTTTGAATAATGCCGAGCGACTGATGGCCGGCTCTCTCCGGGCCCTCTTCTTTTAAGTGGCTTATTATGGATTTATTGGATCACTGAAAACGTTTTTGATTAAAGCGCGAGCGCTAGTCACTAGGTAGCATAAAGTAAGGAGAAACAGCGTCGAGGATGGTTGAAAAAAGTTTCTAGATTGCGAGTACTTTTTTGTTGGGTTTTACGATCGGGTGATTATTATAATATTGTTAGACTACAAATATTCGTGAATTCTCATTGTGAAATAGTAACTGTTTCATGATTATTTCCAAACAATTAAAGCTATATTAAAAATTGAAAATGGATCTCTTTATTGGCATAGTGTAAGTTCTGTAATAATTCAAAAAATTTCTGAATACATTTTATTAAAAAAAGGGTAAATCAATTATAAATTGCGGTAACTTCGAAAAGTTATGTAATAGTGGAATTTTTAGAATAATATTACGGACACGTAGCATCATAATTATTGTGTATAATGTAAATTTGATGTAAATACCCGTGTGTATTTCACATCTAATAAAGCCGTTAATTTTGAAACGTTCCTTAGGGTGATTATATTATAATGTTAAATCATGAGTACGAGGTACTCTCATGTGTACATCAGATAAGAGGTAACACAAACATAGTTCATTATAATTAACAAGTAATTTAATGATGTTGCTTCACAAAGTGAAGAAAATGCATAATAAATTTAACTTTTAAGTAACAATTTAAGTACTGTACAGAAACTACTAGTCGATATGTAACTAAAATTTAATTAAAATAGAATTAAATGTTACACTATATATGTTTAATCATTTATCGTTATTTACTCATCTAGTTGCGTATGTTTTGCTTATGTTTTTTCAAATATAATAATTAATAATTTTAGTTGCTTATATTAAAAGTTGTAACTGTAATAATTACTTTAAGCAACCATCTCTAATTTTACCTAATTTTCATTATCCAAAAATGTATACTAGTTAAACAATAATTAATGTTACAAACAAAGTCAACACAATTTTATGAAGATCAAGTACTTTATATAACATAATGTACATTGTTAAGCACCCAAAACCTAAGTAAATTCGAACAATTACTCATTAAGCGTAAGGTTAATTAATCGCTGCAACTCGCACCACCCAATCAATCAATCCGAAAAACTTCCCTCATCAAAATATTAATTTCACTCTCAAAGAACCAATCTCGCCCTCATAATTACCTTTAAACGTTAACAGAAGTTGATTTCCACGGACCTAATACCTCGAGAGAGCGAAGCTCCCGGCGTAAGTCTCTTTTAATAACAGAGCGGCGTACTTTATAGACGTACGAGCCGATGCGACGCGCGTAGGCAGATCGCGCGCAGTTACATCGATATCCATTTGCAAGAGAATTAGCGAGCTTAATAACCGGCGCAAAATTCTGCGCTCAATATCGCTTGGAGAGGCTGATATCGGCGAGAGCACGCTCGAGTATGTAGAGACAATGGGCATTTTTACGTTTTTTAGTGATTCTGTGTTTGACAGAAGAGAACTTCTGGCTGGGACGATTTCGAATTGGAGAGTGGGTTGTGGTGGTTTCGTGTGTTGGATTTTTTAAATGTGGACTATTGTTAAGTTTATTAAATTGGGTGATTTTGGGAATTTTTTATCAAACAAAGTATTGGTACATTATCTTTTGGTTGATAGCTCAATTATAAAAATTATGAAATAAATTAAATATGTCACCACTACAACATTTGCTTTTATTTCATATTTCTAGAAATTCATATAAGCACCCGCGTAAAAAAAATTTCTACATATTAACTTTCTATGAAGTTTTCTTCGTTTAACTTCATATAAACATCTCCAACGAGACTTTCCCAAACTTGACATGTTTGATTTAAAAAAGTAAATATTTATCAAAACTTTATCTGAAGTTTAGCAAAAGTTTATGAAAAGTTTTAAAAAAGTATTTAAAAATGTAGTAAATAAAAATAAATTTTCGATCATATTTGCTTCATATTAAGTTTAGCTTAAGTTTAAAAGAAGTTCAGATGCAGTTTTGGTAAACATTTTTTTTTCAAATCAAACATTTCAAGTTTGGGAAAGTCTCGTTGGAAATGTTCATATGAAGTTAAGCCTATAAAGTTAATATGAAGAATCTTATTTTTACGCGGGCACTCATTAAAAGGTTACATTTTAAACACAGTTTTGGCACAAACTCCACCTATTACATTATAAGTTTCCACTTACATCAGTCACCGCCTGCCAACAAAATTACACAACCCACACAAATCATTACCCGAGCAATTCTGTTTGCAACAAATTAATTCACGCCTCGCTCATCCCTCCGTTAGATTCATAAGACTTTGCCGGGACTTCTCTCTTAGACGGTAAACCATTTACCGCTCAAAATCTCGCTCTTCTTTGTTCTTCATCTCGGTCACGTACGACCTTGATACTCCGCGCAGGAGAATTCGCGTTTCTCCGGGAATTTCCCGCGGGATGTGTATCGACGAATGCAAGCCACTGGATCGACTGTATATCGCTATCTTGGATCCGACAATGTTATATATGCCATTATTCGTGTGGAAAGTTCGGCCGCAAGCTCGTATACGCCCGCGAACTCCTCTTCGGGGCTTTGGCTCTTGCCCCGAAACTCAAAACGAAACGTATGAAAATAGTTGGGAAGTGTGATAAATAACGGCAAGTTTGCCCGAGGATGTTTCGCGCGAGTTGCTGTAGTCTCGTAAATATTAGATTTTTGAAAAAGATATTTATAAGGAGTTGTTGCTGTGGTGTTCGAGATTACTGTGCGCAATTGTTTGTGTTTGAGAGATCGGTGATGACGAAAAATGGTTTATGAAGGTTATGGAAAATTTGGGGGGGGGGGTGTAAGGTAAAATTTCTTCATTTTGTTATCCCTTAAAGTTAGAAGTACTTTTTAGACTGCATCAAGATATAGTTCAAAAGACAATTTTTCAATATATCTTTTGAAGATTGCTCTGATTGGTTAATGCAGTACATTCGAAGTATAGCAATGAGTTATAACTATTTTCATAGTACTGCATCCATCTTAACGTATTTCGAAAATCCAAAAAGTTATGCCAGATACCGAACATTATCTATGAACAAATCAATATTATTCTTTCTACTATCATATATTAAACTTTCCAAAAGTAAAAAGTACGCCCAGCTATAGAATTTCAATAATTTTGAAAATCGCAACACAAAAAGCAATTCTTGTCCAGACCTACGATTCAGAAATCGAATCCAATACTCTACGTGCGGATTCAATTAATATATCTACATGTTAATTGAATAAATCATAATGTGTGTATTAATTATGCATTTCGATGTGCATAAAAGTATTATAAAACGTTTGAATCTATTAAAAATCTATTAAATACGTTAAATTTTTAGAAAAGTTCTAATAAAGATGAATATTTTTGTCAGGCTATCGTTCTCTTTAAATAAAAAAGCATATTACTGAATTGATATATGATTGATTGAAAAAACTTATTAAACTTTAATTGAGTGAGTGAATATGCATAAAGTCCAGGCGAATAAGGGATTTAGATTGATGTAAAGTTTAACTCGAGTTTTATTACATAAATTTTTACAGAATAACATCTAGATTATGATAAAAATTAT
>JAPYZA010006974.1:0-10547 GCA_030522685.1 Eupelmus azureus
GTATGCTAGAATGCGTGTTTAGGCTCTAGAACACTTGGAAAAGGGAGGGGGTGTTCCAGAATCCGGGTGTTCTGGTATGCCTATAGCTATACTACTATTTGGTTTGAAATCTTCGAATGTGCAAAATGCTCCTGGTACCCTAAGTGCCGTTTCAAACACGAAGTCGGCTGGGCTGGCTTCAACATCCAGTCGAATGCAAGTGCGAAATCCCAGGAGAACAGTGGGTAACAGTTTTGGCCAGTTCGGGTCACTCGCTTGGCACTTATGTGCGGCCTTTAGGTCTCTGTGCCACCGCTCAATCATGCAATTTGCAGCAGGATGGTAAGCAGTGGTACGATTCCTTTTGCAGCCTATTAGTTCAAGCAGAGCGTTGAATAGCTGCGACTCGAACTGAGATCCCTGATCTGAAGTCAGGTAAATGGGTGCTCCGTAATGCGATACCCAGTTGTTGAAGAAAGTTCGAGCCACTGTGGAAGCTCAAGTTTCTTCCAGAGGAATGGCCTGAGGCCATCGAGAATATCTGTCTATTATTGTTACGACATATTTGTATCCGTGTCTCTCCGGAAGCGGTCCTACCACGTCTATGTGGACATAGGTAAATCGGCTGTCCGGTGCTACAAAGTTTGCAGGAGTTGGCTTATTGTGACGAGTCACTTTTGCCTGTTGGCAGCTGATGCAGTGTTTGCACCAGGTCGCTATGTCTCTGCACATCTTTGGCCACACGTATTGTTGGCGAATCAGTCTGTCCGTGACTTTGGCATTCGGGTGTGAAGTCGAGTGAAATAACTCGAAGACTTCTCTGCGAAGTGATGCAGGTATATACGGACGTATTATTTGTGCGTGAATATCGCAGAAAAATGGAGTATGATCCTCACCCGCTTTCAATTGTTTCAATTTAAGGAGATGATCTGGATCCTCTAAGATCTGTTTTAACTGCTCATCTTGAGCTTGTTCGTTAGAGAGATGTTTTACGCTAAAGAGCGTCGGTAGCCTGAACGCGTCGATTTTCGCAAGCACATTTTTAATTTCCGGTTGGGAGATAAAATACGGATCGCTCCAATCGAACATGGTGGGTGTACAGAATGCATCGATTCTCGATAACGTATCTGCAACCACGTTGTCTTTTCCAGGCATGTGAATGATTTGCGCGTTATATTGCGCTATATAGTTCAGTTGGCGTTTTCGCACAGCTGGAGCTTTTTCGCAATCTTGAAGCATGGCGTACTGCAATGGTTTGTGATCCGTGAAGATCTTAAATTCTCTACCTTCCAGGTAGTAATGGGAATGTTTAATGGCTCAATAAATAGCCGTCAACTCATGATCGGAAGTTGAATAATTTTTCTGCGCTGGCGAGAACTTGTGCGAGTAAAACGCTAAAGGTCGCCAGGCATTATTGGAAAACTGCTCTAAAGCAGCACCCATTGCAGTATCCGATGCACCCAAAACAAGACGTTTTTCTGCATTTTTATCCGGGAAGGACATAAATGCTACGTCTGCCAATTCGTTTTTGCATTTTTCGAATTTTTGCAGTTTTTGGCTTCTTGTGACCATTCTATTGGACGTTTATCCTTTTTCTTTGTGTCTTTAAGGTACGCGTTAAGTGGTGCTTGTGTTTCCGCTGCATGCGGTAAACATCGCCTGTAGAAATTCACCATGCCTAAAAACCTTCGCATTTCGTCGACGTTGGCTGGCTTGGGAAAATCTCTGGTTGCCTGAACTTTTTCAGGAGTCAGCTTAAAGCCGTTTTCATTGACTAGGTGTCCGAGAAAAGTTAATTCGGAAACACCTATTCTAAATTTTTCTAAATTAAGTTTTAAATGAAACTTTTCTATCCGCTTGAAGACGATTTCTAGGTGCATCTCATGCTCCTCGGGCGACGAGGATGCTATGAGGATGTCCTCCACGAAAACGAAAACGAAATCAAGATCACTAAGGGCTTTATTGATGTATCTTTGGAAAAATTGCGCCACATTTCGTAAACCGAAACTCATGAAGAGGAATTCATATAATCCAAATGGCGTAATGACTGCCGTTTTTGGAATATCCTCGGGCGTGATAGGGATTTGATGAAACGCTTTATGTAAATCAAGCGCAAAGAAAATTCTCTCATCTTTTAGAAGCATAAGGAAGTCGTGGAGGTGCGGTACCGGATATCTATCGGGGATTGTAACCGCGTTTAGTTTCCGCTAATGACCGCAGATTCTCCACTCTCGGTTTTTTTTCTTAGTCGTGTGTTTAGGGCTTGCCCACGGACTATCCGAGGGTCTACAAATGCCTTGTTTACACATGTTATCAAATTGCTCTTTAGCATTTTTGAGCTTATCAGGAGTTAACCGTCGTGCTCTTTGTTCGATAGGCGGACCAGTAGTCTTAATAAAGTGGTACACGCCACGGTCTTTAATAGGCTCCATTTGTTCTACGCCGATTACACGTGGAAATTTATTGATTATTGCCGCAAATTTATGATTCGGATCTATTAACGATATCGGAAATTCTTTGACGAATTTTGAAACTCCTGCTGCGAACGCATTCGTTTCTGCATCTACGATTCTCCGCAGTTTAAGATCCGGTAATATATAATAATGATTTAGTGCGTCACCTCCTAGGATGGGGTATGGAACATCCGCAACTATAAAATTCCATTTAATTTTTTTGGGTAAGCCAATGTTTAAATCTAGACTTGAAACATAATATGTATTTATGTGCGTATTAATTGCCGCGTATAATTTTAATTGCATTGGCTTGCCTTTAAATTTTTTTGGTTTTGGTATTAATGATACTTCCGCGCCTGTGTCTATAAAGAACAGCTGACCGGAAGTTTGATCTTTAACGTGGAGGTGTATAGACGTTTTAACCCTACAGCCCGTCTCCGAAACCGTAGGTTTTTCTAGGTTACCGATTTATTATTCGTGTTTTGCGAATCGGGATTTTTCTTCGCGATTTGACCGGTCATTTTACATTGGCCGTACCATCTAAATGCCACATCTTTGTAAGTGTAATGGAACCAGCAAAGACCTTTGCACATGATTTCGTTGTCAACAAAGAATTTGCTATATGGGACTTTTTTGGCTTGATTTTTCGATTTATTGTTCGGACGGTCTTAAGATTTGCCTCTGCGTTGTGCAGATTTATCACGTGATCCTCAACTCGTCTCGCGACCAAGTCGTTCATTAAAATGTTTCTCGACCGCACTTACCGCGTTAGACACTCTGCTTAGCTCTGACATGATTCTGTCCAGCTCGCTTGATGAAGAACTTTCGTTGACCGCGTTAACGCTACTCGTTTTTTTATTAATAATTTCAAAAATTTTATCCGCTCGAGAAGTAAGTTTAGACTCATACTCTTCGCCTTAAATTGCGATTTGAATGTAATCGGGTAACCATTTTTCCAAATAGCGAGGATGGTCATTTTAGTAATCGAGTTTCCCACGAGTCTACACATTTCAGTTAGAAAAACGGATGGTTTTCGATCGCCTATATGTGAATCCTCGAGCAGCTCATCTAGTTTTTGTTCTGCGGTCTTAGAGTACTCGCGTAGAACTAAGATTTTTGTCGCGTCATATTTGTTTTTGGACGGTAAAGAGCTAAACGCGGGTGAAATTTTATTGATAATTTCACTTCCCAGGTTATTAACTAAGTTCCAAAATTTGTCTTCGTCGTCGGTTACTCCGCGACGTTAGAAATGCGTTTCTATGGTTAAAAACCATGCTTCTGGTTCTTTTTTCCAGAAGGCCGGACATTTAATTTCCTGGGTGTTTTGCTTAGGCGCGATTGGGACATACCGGAATTGATTAAATTCGGCTCCTGATTGCGCGGTACCGAGTCCGAGTACATCGGCGGTTTCGTCCTGTCTGCGCTTATCGAATTCTGCTGCTTTCAGAAGAAATCTTGTACGTGTGGATTAGCCGGAAAATTGTATGTTTGATCTGTTACTTTATTTTCTTTTGATTCCGGAACTAATTTTTGCAAGAGTTCAGTGAGTTCGTCTAATTTTGGCTCTATAATTTGTGTTTTCGCGGCTTGTTCCGAAGCGTTTCGTTTCATTTCTGCGAATTCCGCAGTTAATTTCGAAGCATCCTGCTCGACGGTTTTACCGTTCTCAGTTTTATTTTGATCGTCCGCATTTTGTTCGCCGTCGCCTGCCATTTTATTACCGTACACGTTGCCGGTACGCGTTTGTTTAGGTGACAAAATTTTAGTTGGCGTTCTGGTTAACTGACTTTTTTGTTTAAACGGATCTATTTCGCTGTCGGAATCGGACATGTGTTCATGAGGTTTACAAGCTCGAAAATATCTAAAGCGTATTCGCAGATACGCACAGAGAACAATCGCGACTTTAGGAACACTCGCACGCGAACGCGGGAGAGAAAAAACCTCGGGGTTCGCGTTGGCGTTTCTTAAAAAAAAATTTTTACGCGACTGGGGAGGTCCGGAACCGGTCGGTTCACGGTTGTCGCTCGGTACCCTACTGGGGCCGTCGACCATAGCGTAGGCTGACCGCTTGCCAACTATGGCCCCGAAGCTTTCGCTTTGTTTCGGCGTTCATCGAAAAAAAATTAAACGCTTAAATGAGATGTTTAAGTCGGAAATACCAACGCGCACAATACCTACGCTGAGAATCGCATACGACGGCTTCCAAGAAAATTGCTTTATTGAAAAATGCAATTGTTTGATTTTATTTATTTAAAATTAAAAAAATCTAATTCGGAAAAAATTGTTAAGTTCCATTGTTTTAAAATATTTTGAACTGGCTGAATAATAAACACGCACTTCGCGGAACGAAAGCCAGTTTTCGCGCATTCGAATGCGGATTCTTGGAAATGGCAGTTATTCCAAGATGGCGTTCGCCGTTTTTCTACTTACAGTAGCGCGTGCATTTTAACTTGAATTCGTACTGTCTCGATGTTGGGACGCACGATGATGTTACTGGAAGCTGGGTCCACTACTGGCGTGCGCTGGGCTGCTCAGTGAAATTGCGTGCTGAGAGTACACGCTGGGCTGCCGATGAAAAATATGGCGCACTGCGCGGCTCGTTGAGAATGCGCGCTGACAAAGCGCGCGAAGACCGCTTCCTGGAAAATGCGTTGCAAGGCGACGGTGACGGTGGGTTCACGCAATCCTCCTTGTTTATTGTCGATGACCAGGTGGTCTTTGTCCCACGGTGGGCGAGTTCACCGACTGCGCGCACGCCGGCGTGCCAGCACGTGAGCGCAGCGGGATTTCGATTGGAAATCTCGCGAAATGCAAGTTGAAACTTGCTAAAGGCTAGGCAAGGATTTTTGCCTATACGCATACGCCGGCGTGCTAGCGCGTATACGTGGCGAGATTTTTGTGCGAAAAAAAACCTCGCGATGCGCAAGTCTAATGCTTGCAAAATACCAGAGGGACAGGTTACTTACTTTTGCCTGTTGCGCGTACGCCGGAGTGCCAGCGCGTACGCGCATCGAGACTTGAGAATAAAAGTCGAGAGAAGCAAGCCGAAATACTGCTGGTGAAGGCTTTGGCTGCGCAGACCTGTTGCGATGCGCCGATTTCCTCTCTTGCCCTTGTACTGCGTTGACTATCGGTCGAAGCCGTTGTCGAGGATAGCTAGTTTAGGCGACCTTGATGACATCCTCGTAGACGCCTTTGTCGCGGGTCACCACTGTGGGGGATCGGTGGTCGACTCCACCCTGGCTCCGTGCCCCCAGCTCCACGGTGGAAGGGTAAAGAAAAAGACGTGGTTCCTGGTTAGGTCTTTATTGTGTTGCCACTTCAGGCTCTCGAGTGAAACTGGCTTTAGGCGCTCGCTCGCCTCGCTTCGGCGCTGCAGCGTTGCACCTCCGCGCCTATCTCCCCACTCTCTCCTCTACTACCTTACCATGTGGGATACGCCATAGTGCACCTTGGAGTGCTGCCGTCTTGCGGCTCAGCGTCGAAATGTGTCCACAATTTTCAGGGGCAGTGGAGTGGCGAGAGCCGGATAGGAGAGTCGGCGGCCATACGAGCCGCCGGTGATGCTCGCCCGAACGTGCATGTGAGCGCAAAGCGGCCCAGCGGATCGGCCCGTGGCAATCGTTTTTCCGGAATTTTAGGATTTAAGGTTTAAGGTTTTAGAGTTTCAGGGTTTTCGATTTGAGCGTTTACGGTTTAGGGTCTGAGGGTTTAGGGATTAAGGGTTTAGGGTTTGAAGCCTTAGAGTTTTAGGGATTTGGATTTAAGGGTTTAGGGTTTGAGGCTTTAGGAGTTGAGGGTTTAGGGTTTGAGGGTTTAGGGGTCAAGGGATTAGGGATTGAGAGTTCAGGGTTTGAGGGTTTCGGGGTTAAGGTATTAGAATTTTAGTGTTTTAGGTTTAAGTGTTTAGAGTTTGAGGGTTTACGGTTTGAGGGATTAGGGTTTGAGGGTGTAGGTATTAAGGGTTTAGGCTTTGAGGGTTTAGAGTTTTAAAGTTTAGGATTTAAGGTTTAAGGGTTTAAGAATTTCGGGTTTAAGTGTTTAGGGTTCCAGGGTTTCGGTGTTAAGGTTTAAAGGTATTTGGTTTAAAGTTGTTGGGCTTAAGGTTGAAGGGTTTAGTGTTTGTGCGTTTTGGGTTTGAGGGTTTACCGTTTAAGGGAGTAGTATTTGAGGGGTTTGGGTTTGAGGATTAAGGGTTTAGAGTTTGAGGGTTTAGAGTTTGAGAGCTTAGAGTTTTTGAGTTTAGAATTTACGGTGTTAGGGTTTAAGAATTTAGGGTTTAAGGGTTTATGGTTTGAGGGTTTAGGGTTTGAGGGTTTCGGGGTTAAGGTTTAACAGTTTTTGGTTTAAGGTTACAGGGCTTAAGGTTTAAGCGTTTAGAGATTCAGGCATTAGGGTTTACGGTTTAAGGGTTTAGTGTTTAAGGGTTTACCGTTTAAGTATGTAGTCTTTGAGGATTTTTGGTTTGAGGATTGACGGTTTAGTGTTTGAGGGTTTAGTATTTAAGGGTTTACCGTTTAAGTGTGTAGTGTTTGAGGGTTTTGGTTTTGAGGATTAAGGGTTTAGGGTTTGAGGGTTTAGTGTTCAAGGGTTTTGGCGTTACGGTATTAGGATATAAGTGTTTAAGGTTTAAGCGATTAGAGTTTGAGCGATTAGGGTTTAAGGGTTTAGGAATTAAGGGTTTAAGTTTTCTTGGTTTAGGGTTTGAGGGATTAGGATATAAGGGATCACGGTTTGTGGGTTTACGGTTCACGGGTTTGCAGTTTAACGATTTAGTGTTTGAGGGTTTTGGTTTTGAGGATTAAGGGTTTCGGGTTTGAGGGTTTAGAGTTTTTGAGTTTATAATTTGAGGGTTAAGGATTTAAGAGTTTAGGGTTTGAGGGTTTAGTGTTCAAGGGTTTTGGGGTTACGGTATTAGGATATAAGTGTTTAAGGTTTAAGCGATTAGGGTTTGAGGGATTAGGATATAAGGGATCACGGTTTGTGGGTTTACGGTTCACGGGTTTGCGGTTTAACGATTTAGTGTTTGAGGGTTTAGGGTTCAAGAGTTTAGGGTTTAAGGGTTTAGAGTTTTAGGGTTTATGGGTTTAGAGTTTTAGGGTTTATAGTTTAAGGGTTTAGGAATTATAAGTTTAGGCTTTCAACGTTTAGGGTCTAAATGCTTTGTGTTTAAGGGTTTAGAGTTTGGGGTTTGAGGCTTTAGGGTTTGAGGGTTTAGGGTTTGATGGTTGTGGGTTCAAGGGTTTAGTGCTTGAGGGTTTAGGATGAAAGGATTTAGGCTTTGCGAGCTTAGACTTGAAGGGTTTAGGGTTTGAGCGCTTAGGATTTAAGTGTTTAGAGATTGAGGCTTTAGGATTTAAGGGTTTAGGGTTTGAGGGTTTTGCGGTCAATGGTTTATGGATTGGGGGTTAAGGGTTTGAGGGTTTCGGGGTTAAGGTATTAGGATTTAAGTCTTTAAGTTTTAAGGTTTTAGAGTTTGTGGGTTTAGGGTTTAGAGTTTCAAGGTTTAGGATTTAAAGTTTTACCGTTTAACGATGTAGTGTTTGAGGGTTTTGATGTTGAGGATTTAGGTTTGAAGGTTCGAGTGTTTAGGGATTATGGGTGTCGGGTTTGATGGTATAGAGTTTTTTGGTGTAGTATTTAAGAGGATGTCGTAGCGGTATATCTTATGCACTAATTTTGTTTATTTTAAAACAATTGCATTCTTATTATTATTTCATGAGCTGAGCGCCTTAGCTATTACTACTACAAAGCCAGCAAACCCGTTAGATTCATTTAAAAATGAATACTTTCAACAAAAACCTGGAAATACAAAACTGCCTAAATTTCAATATAAATTCGTTTTCGCTATACGATTTAACACATTTTTTCGATTTTTAATAAACTTATTATTTCTAGCATGATTTTATGTGCTGAGCGCCCTAACTATTGCTAATACAGAGCCAACGAACCCTATAGATTCAATATACTGTTAATAATTTTAAAAAAAACTTGGAAATACTATAAAGATCCCCTGTCGTACCGCTCCGACGTCCCGTTAAGGATTTTGGGTTTAAGGGTTAAAGGTTTTAGTGTTTAAGGGTTTGGAGTTTCAGGGTTTATAGTTTGAGGGTTTAGCAATTAAGAGTTTAGTATTTTAACGTTTACGGTCTAAATGCTTTGCGTTTTAGGGTTTAGAGTTTGGGGTTTGAGGCTTTAGGGTTTAGTGTTTGATGGTTGAGGGTTCAAGGGTTAGTTTTTGAGGGTTTAGAGTTTTCGGGTTTAGGTTTCAAGGATTTAGGGTTTAAGGGTTTGAGGTTTTAGGATGTTAGGGTTTCCGGTTTAAGGGTTTAGAGTTTCAGGGTTTAGGGTTTTAAGGTTTAGCGTTTAAGGGTTTAGTGTTTGATGGGTCTTGGTTTGAGGTCTTAGGATTTAGAGTTTGAGGGTTTACGGATTAAGGGTTCATGGTTTGAGGTTTTGGGGTTTTAGGGTTTAGGATTTAAGGGTTTAGGCTTTGAGAGCTTAGGCTTGAAGGCTTGAGGTTTGAGCGCTTCGGGCTTAAGGGTTTAGAGTTTAAGGCTTTGGGATTTACGGGTTTAGGGTTTGAGAGTTTTGGGGTCAATGGTTTATGGATTGGGGTTTAAGGGTTTGATGGTTTCGAGGTTAAGGTTTTAGGATTTAAGTCTTCAAGGTTTAAGGGTTTAGGGTTTGAGGGTTTAGGGTTTAACGGTTTAGGAACTAAGAGTTTAGGGTTTCAACGTTTATGGTCTAAATACTTTGTATCTAAGGGTTTTGAGTTTGGGGTTTGAGGCTTGAGGGTTTAATGGTTTAGGGATTGATGGTTGAGGGTTCAAGGATTTAGTGTTTGAGGGTTTAGAGTTTTAGAGTTTAGAGTTTAAGGGTTTAGGAATTAAATGTTTAGGGTTTTAACGTTTAGGGTCTAAATGATTTGTGTTTAAGGGTATAGAGTTTAGGGTTTGAGGCTTTAGGGTTTAAGGGTTTAGAGTTTCAGGGTTTATATTTTAAGGGTTGAGGAACTAAGAGTTTAGGGTTTCACAGTTTAGGGTTATATGCTTTGTGTTTAAGGGTTTAGACTTTGGGGTTTGAGGCTGTAGGGTTTGACGCTTTAAGGTTTGATGGTTGAGGGTTCAAGGATTTAGAGTTTGAGGGTCTAGAGTTTGAGGGTTTAGGATTTAATGATTTAGGGTTTAAGGTTTAAGGTTTTATGATTTTAGGGTTTTAGGTTTAAGTGTTTAGAGTTTCAGGGCTTAGGGTTTTAAGGTTTAGCGTTTAAGGCTTTAGTTTTTGATGGGTCTTGGATTGAGGCCTTAGGATTTTGAGTTTGAGGGTTTAGGGATTAAGGGTATATGGTTTGAGGTTTTGGAGTTTTAGGGTTTATGATTTAAGGGTTCAGGCTTTGATAGCTTAGGATTGAAGGGTTCAGGGTTTGAACGCTTAGGGTTTAAGGGATTAGAGATTGAGGCTTTAAGATTTAAGTGTTTAGGGTTCGAGGGTTTCGGGGTTAAGGTATTAGGATTTAAGTTTTTAAGGCTTAAGGGTTTAGAGTTTGTGGGTTTAGGGTTTAGAGTTTCAAGGTTTAGGGTTTGAGGGTTTAGGGTTCAAGAGTTTAGGGTTTAGGGATTAATGGTTTAGGGTTTGATAGTATAGGGTTTTTTGGTGTAGATTTTAAGGATTTTGGGTTTAAGGGCTTAGGGTTAAAGGTTTTAGGGTTTAAGCGTTTAGAGTTTCAGGGTTTAGAGTTTAAGGGTTTAGGAAATAAGAGTTTAGGGTTTTAACGTTTAGGATTTAAATGCTTTGTTTTTAAGGGTATAGACTTTAGGGTTTGAGGCTTTAGGGTTTAAGGGTTTAAGATTTAATGGTTTAGGCTTTGAGAGCTTAGGCTTGAAGGGTTTAGGAACTAAGAGTTTAGGGTTTCAACGTTTAGGGTCTGAATGCTTTGTGTTTAAGGGTATAGAGTTTAGGGTTTGAGACTTTAAGGTTTAAGGGTTTTGAGTTTGAGGGTTTATAGTTTAATGGTTTAGGGTTTAAGGGTTTAGGGTTTGATGTTTGAGGTTTCAAGGATTTAGTGTTTGAGGGTTTAGAGTTTTCGGGTTTAGGATTTAAGGATATAGGGTT
>JAPYZA010006975.1:0-10546 GCA_030522685.1 Eupelmus azureus
AATATTGTAAAATATTATATTAAAATGTGAAAAAAATGTTTTTAAGCTTCCATTGACGTCATGCGATATTCGAATAAAAGTATAAAAATATATATTTCATAAAAGTGATAAAGTGCGTAATTTTTTTGCGTATTTTATAAGCTTGCTTAACAATAAAAAGTCCTAATCTTGTAGTAAATACGGGAATAACATGCTATATCGACTAAACACATACCGTAGACTCTATAAATATATTATCCAATCTCTTTTTTATAATAAGTGTTATTTTTATGTAAACACACTTTTCATTCAGCTATCTCACGTACACTTTACTTTGTTATATTGACTACTATCCAGTATATTCTAGTAAATTGAATAGTATTATTTATTATACTTTTTATGAAAAAATATTAAATTTGTCGTAGATGTTTTATAAAAAATATAATTAAAACAAATGAAAAATTTTAGTTTTCATTAAAAAACATTTATTTTACCTGAAGTTTTATTTACACATTTGAAATAACTAGCTTCGTACCCTTCCATAATTATTTATATCAAACATGAAATTTTTATAAATATCCATACCGATCTTATCTCATGCAATCACAGTATCGTATACATCAAAAGTACCCCTCCCGCCTTTACTATGCAAATACACCTATTCCATCTCCTCCCTAACCGAGTCTCGAAAAAAAATCCAATCCACGAAAACCCCCCGGTCACATATTCCCTCCACATTCTCAAAACCCACCTCCACACCCCGCACAAAGGACATTCAGGCAAACAGCCGCGCACAAAGTCAAACGCCGTCGAGAAAAAAAGGCTCTATCATAGATCCGTATTACGTCGCACATACAACGCACTGAACCCCGGAATCCGCGAGTGCGCGCACGGAACAAAAAAAAAGCAGACGTGTAGAATAGCAGCCACGCGCTGTATACGTGGCAACGTGCAGCGATTCAGCGCATATATAGAGCTCGGCGTGGAAAATCCCGTGGGGCGCCCCCGCGGCTCAGTCATAATAAAAGGCTTTTACGGCTTCGGTTTGAGAGCGCGACGCGTTGCGTATTTTACGTATGTATAGGTGCACGCGACGCGCTGAACTATCAAGAGCTGGAGGTACGTTCTTGACTTTTGCGTATTTATGAAAAGGCGGTTGGTGTGGATAATTATGTAAGGAGGTTGCCGAGGGGCTGAGAGTTTGAAAATTGGGAATGGTAATATTAGTTTTTTAATTAGAAATAAATTTGTGGAAAATGATTTGATGCGTAATACCTAAATAGATATTGTTTCTCGTAAAATTAAATAAAGTTTCCCTTATGAATTCGATCCCCGGTTCAGTAGTTTATTAACAAGGGAATAATATGAAGAAAGACGGGAACGGAAATAAGAATGTGATACGAATAAAAAGGGGACGCGTGTAATAGATTCGGCCCTTGAGAGAAGATTGTATCGCAGTTTAGCACATTTATGTAAGTAGATGCATGCCGAATCCAGTCAGACTGCCTATCCACTGTACTGGAAGGCCTACTGAATTATATATCGTTGACTCATTTTATTTCTAATAATCAGAAAACAGTTCATAATAACGTTGGTTCAGATTTCTTTTTTTTTATTATTCATAGAAGCCCTATTAAACTAAGATAACGGTGACTCTAGAACTCTTGAATAATATCTTGCAATCTTCAATGAAATATTTTATCGCAGAACGTTCAAAGAGCGCTATCTGTTTATTGTCTTTCCGGATAAATCCAGCAATGCACCGACACAAATAAACAAACAACAATTCCAGAAAAAGCAACAATAACCAACTCGTGACTCACAATATTTACCACGATATATTGACATTTCTCCCATCGACTCACTTTTACTTTAGCAATATACTCGCATATATACTGCCGCATATTCCGCGGAAAGCGTCGGCTAATATCGCCGAGCGCTTCTCTCACTCCCGGAATGATATTCCGAAGTACAGCGACCTTCTTCACCTTCCCTCTTTCTCTCTCGTCTCTCGTTCCGCTCGAGATTTAATTTGCCGATCGATCCCCTGCAGGCTAGCATATTGCGGAAATCCATTTTCATGCATCCGGAAAATGATGGAGCTTCGCGCGCGCGCGCCATTTTAAAATTTGAATTTTCAAGCGATCGCGAAATGAGACGCGTGAGATGCCGGCGCGTCGAAATGCCGAGCTCTATAAACGCTTTTACGAGGGCCTAACGATTGCGCGCATCCAGGCCGCTCTAACTCGATCTTTCTGCTTACAGCGGATAATGCCGTCAAGTATTTTAATATCGGGTTCCGTGCGTGCTGTTGTTGAATTTAAAGGAAATTATTTTTTATGTGAAATTTGATTTTTAAATTATTGATAGGAGAATAGGCACGACTTTTTTGCAGACCAATTTATCATTTTAAATTACCCGTAATACCTTAAAGACACTACGTAAATTTTCAACTTAAGTGACATTACAATTGAGCGTCAAAGTAGGTCAGAGTGAATAGCATGTATGCACTAGCTTCATAAATTTAGATCTGCATCGATAAACTGAAATTGTCAGATAAAATTGGATAATTTTTCATCCGTACACTAGAAAATTTTTATTTTCAAAATCGAGGAGTCATCGCTTTTAAATCGTCCCGCCCCTCTACTTTCTCGCCTAAACTCCGCACTTTATTTCTCAAAGCTATAAGCACTAGAAGCAAATCGCTCATCACCATTTCTAGGCCAACTATAATTACACCCGAGCCCTAATCGACGTCAGGATGACTCGGACATCCAGCACGACTCGATCCAAATCCACGCTTGTTATCTAAAACCAAACTAAATCCCACTGTCGAACCTCTCTCGCATGCATCCTGCGCAGCAAGACAGGAGGACTTATTTATAAAGCTCTGGCATTGAGGCAGAGTCGGGCGGGTTTATACGTTGCATTCCTCTTCTGGGATCCGCAGGCGCTGGCTCTGAGGCTGCCCAAGGTGCGATTGTCGAGTCGTGGCCAAATACGACGGCATTGCTCGCCAATATAAGTTGCTACGTGATCGATGGGGGGAGGGGACGAACTGGACGAGAATAGGTCACACACTCGTACACACACTTTGGTGGGAGAATCCTCCAGCCTCGGCCATTTTCGCTCGATCATTCTGGCTCTTCCTCCTGCTGCCCGCAGCTTCTCCCCCCGCTTCCCTTTATTTATTCCTAGTCAGGCTCCGCTGTTTATTTCGCTGCCCGCTGTTTCTCTTTGTAGGTGTATCTTTCTCTGTGTGCTCACGCGTGTGATATTGTTTTTTCTTCCTGGTGATACGTTCAAGATGCTAGATAGTGCTTGTAAGTGAGGGTTGGTGGGATTTGATGGTTGTACCGTGTAGAAGTATTGTTTTAAGGGGAAGTAATTTATATTTTTGTAAATATTTTGTAAAAATATTATAGTTAATTTTCAGTCTGGTTACGCGTTACAATCAAACTTGTATCTCGTATACGATTGTTAATCACGTAGCAGATCCTGGAAGAAAATAAAGTTTATTTCTCTTTATTATTCTCCTTAATTTGAAGAAGGGAATTTGCTCTACCTTCCCTTTTCTTTTTATTTAACCGCAACATGTATATCTCTCTGGACCTTTGAATTAGCGAAACAACAAACGAAACAAACTTGTTCTTTCTTCATTTCTCAAGGCTTTTTTCAAAGCTAAAATACAATTATAAATCAACCCACAGTAATATTTCTTTATCATTATTTTAGTTGTGTTGATGAGTTTCCACGTATTACATTATTCTTATAGCAAATTAACGTAATAACATATGACGATTAAAACTGAACTACACAACAATGACGTCGACGAATAAAAACATAATCAAGCAAGTTTTTTCATCACCAATTGAACCTTAACATAAACTCACATCTAAAATGGGATTTCTTTACTCGGGACAGCTCAACTCCGAAGCAATTTTTCTTCTTTTTTGCCTCTATTTCCGGAACTATAAATACAACGTCGCTACATCGATCGGCTGCATTACTTTTGCCTCGCGCGCGTATACATACATAACACACGCTCCGCGCATTTATCGATGAAAATTCATCGCTCCGAATAGGCGACGAGCTTTTTTGCCGCGACAACTCCAACATGTAATTCTGACGAAAAAAGGCCGCGTCATTGCCGGGATAAATCTGCGCTCGTTAACGGCACATTCTGACAGAGACGCACGTCCGAGATTACCGTTCACGCGCTCGTATACAGCACCTATATATAATACGTAGGCTGAATTTTGAGCGCGCTTCGTCGCGCAGATGGATGTGCAGACGCGACCTTAGACTCAATCAGTGCATATAATATGGAAAACGAGCGAGCGAAGGGAATGCAAATTACCGCGCCGGCAAATTGCCGCGTCACGTTCATTGTCAATCACTTAAGGCTAAAAATAAAAGTGCCGTTATATAGGATGAGGAGAAAAATAATCCGCGGGCATTGCGAGAGAGCTGGCTTCGGGGGGTTGGAGGGGCCGATTGAGCGGTTTTTGAGGTTCGGAATTAAATGGCGATTGCGGAGTCGATGAAATTAATTCGGGCTTGAGGGTAGGGGGGATGATTGATACTCATCAAGGTGTCAAGGGCGCGAGGTAAATAAGGGGCGCGAAGAGGAGCGCTGATGTTGCGGTCGATTTGGACAGACAATAGATGTAAATAATGGGATTGTGATGAGGGCTTGTTTTTGATCAGTAGCTATTTTTAACTTTTCTAATTGCATCTTTGTTACGTAATATTTAAACATTTTTCATAAAACTCAAATATTCGAAATCGTGTTTGTAGAAATAAAAATAATTACAAACAACCATCAAAGAAATATCAAAGTGCGGATAAATGTTACTTTAAATTCTAAAAATTCTTCTCGTGGCCCAGAACAATGTCCCGGAAAGTAATAAACATCCAGCTTTTTCCCTACCGCAAGAAATGAGCTTGCGCTCGGGCGCGTAGGTACACGAAATGTCTGCAACCATAAAACTAAAACCCAAAGAAACGCCTTACCACTTTGCGAAAAATATACCCTGCAATTCCATTAAAAAAAAAAAGAAAAAACTCAATAACCCCTACCTTTACCCACAAAAAAACAAATACAATTCCGACCGAGCCCCACCAAGGAACATCCCTCAAAAAAAGTGACAGCCGGCGCTGTGCGATAACGATCAGCGCGCGCGCGGCCCGGTTTCAAGGCCAGCAGCGGGGCACCAGCTGCGACGGGGACAAGGGGAAACGGTCATCGTTCAGTCAGCCGGGCGGCTCGAAGGTCCGCACGCGAGCCGCTGCGTACACCGCGGCCGGGCTACGAGCGACGCCAGCCTGGCTGCTTGCATGCCGCGAGCCAGTTAAGAATCGAGGCCTGCATTTATGAATAAGCCTCGCTCTGCTCGCGCCCCTCTTCCCCTGCCTGTATGGCCGAGCTAAGGTCACAGACAATGAACCTCGTTCCAGTTCAGGGCTAGACTATGCCCGGAACGTTAGCCTCCCACACGCGCTGCTGTTGGGGAGAGTTTGCTGGAGAGTGGTTAAATGGAGATAGGATGATTCTTTTTTTTTCTGGGACTAATTGTTGCTGATTGAGGAGAGTGAGCTTTTCGATTTTTTGTGGGGTTTCTTTGTGGAAAGTTGCTTTAGCAAGAGAAACGCGGGAGATTAATCGTGCTAATATGGATAATGGAAAGCTTTATTGTTGGCGATTATTGTCGATGTGGTTTTTAGGGCTGTTTTAATGGTTGTTCTATATTTTTTTACGACGAGTGGCAAAACCTTGTTATTGATTATTTCTGATTTAGTCAGAATTTTTTAATACTTAGATAAACAGTTTTCATAATTGGTGGTTTTCATAATTAATGGTTAGTTACCTACAACGATTCTAGTGTTTCCAAATAATGATTATTAACTAAACTGTGTAAAAGAAGTTTTTTAAGACTTAATTAGTACTAATTTTTAAAATAACGTTGGAAGCTTGATGGATAAAAGTTAATAAATGGATTAGTAATTTGGAAAGTTTTAACCTTGTTTTTTAACGTTGTAACTATTATAAACGACAAAGATCTACTTTAAATAAAGAACGACTGTAGGGCGCTGGATAATTTTTGTAGCACGATGGACTCGGAAAGGATAATTCATTTTTATGATCGCTTTATCGTTAAGTACTGATAAAAAATTAATTGAAACATTAAGCAAAGTACCGCGAGCCTTGATAATACGCATACTTTTTACTCTCACGCATCACAGGATCAATAAAAATGTTGCTAATGATATTTGCAATTACGTCGAGGAATAGGAAGATATTCTATAAATTCATCTTTTTACGTGGCAGCATAAACATTTCAGCCCTACTAAAAAAAGTAACGAGTCCACGTAACAAATTTTTCACTGCTAATCCTCCAACCTTAAAAAGCATTTCAATGCCGGAATATATTTCCCGGCAAAATCGAATCACCCCATAAACGAATCGGCCCGAAATAAAGACGAACACAGCCTGTCACGCGAACTGTCTTCGGCGCGGGCAAAGCGTTGCGATCGTAAAAAAAAAAATAACGGGCATAGCCGCGCCCATAAATAACCCCTCGGATCATCCTTAAATTATGAAGAAAATAAACGGCGCGCTTTTTCAATTCCAAATCCTAAACTAGACTCGAAAACTCGTTCTAAAGCGGCGCGCATCCTCCGGCTGAAAATAAATCGATACTTTAGCGAGTTCGCGCCACGTGTGCACAATAATAATCCAAGCTGGGCGCAAACTCCCGAGGAATTCAAAAGCGAGCGAGAGAGGAGAGAGGAAGAGAGAGATAGAGAGCGATTGTCCCATTATACTAGCGCAGCCGGCCTCTGACGTTTACGATTAAAGTTCCTCTCAGCGAGCGAGCGAGCGGATCGTAAAAGAAAAAATCGCTTCGCGCCAAGACGTTAACGGGCTTGCGCACGCGCGTGCCTCAGTCTCTCTCGTCCTATCTATGCAATGGCCTGCCGAGCTTATTTCCCGGACATGCCTTTTACGACGGGGGCCTATGCGTATGCCTCTCTCTCTCTCTCTCTCTCTCGGTGCGTGCGCTGAGAAATAGTTCTTTAAACTTTTAATACTTTTTAATGAGTTATCGTCTTGGGCGTTGAAATAACGAAGCAATTTAACAGGCGTTAATCTTTTAGGTGTCGTTGAAATATTCAGAGCCGCGAATTCCAAGGCAGCGGAAAACGAAGTCTAATGTCGAATGATTATATCGACGACGTGACCTTGACACCTGACGAGCCCTAGCCTTCTCTCTCTCTCTTCTCGTATATACGATACAGACACACATATATACATGTACAGGAGAAGGCGAGCGCGCTTCAATATCGATCGCGTTCGAACGGGCGCGTTCCACTTCTTCCCTTTCTCGATGTGCGTTCTTTCTATTTTTCCTGTCTACGTGTTTGCGCCTACGTGCGGGAGAAATTAAATTTACCCGCCGTTCAGGTAATTCGTTATTCCGGATAGTTAAAAGTAAATTCTGGGGTGAAAATTGAATGGGACCTTTTGAGATTTGATCGATAATTATTTTTTTTTTTAATAGTTTAAGTTCGCTTAAGCACTAGAACTAAAAGAAAGTGATCTTATTTTTCTTTTCAAGTACGGTTATTTTTCTTCTTAAATTACACTATTAAAACATTAACTTCATTAAATGAAGTTTATACGTAAGTCAATCAAACATTTTCTTAATTTGATCAAAAGATTCATAATTAATTGATAAATATACCCTGTTAAAAATTGTTTGAATATTCAGTTACGTAGTTGGGAAAAACTTCAAGAAAGTAACTGAATATTCAAACAATGTTTAACAGTGTATCTATGCTACACTTTTTTTACAAATAAAAAGTGCGTTTAATCTTTTCCCGATAAAAGGACTTTCCACTTCTTTCCTTCTAATACTCTAAGGCTGGCCTTAGTCGTAATCCTTATTCCTTGCATTCACACTAATTCAACGAACCCAATTCATAGTCCTTCAGAAGCCCATGTGCAGAGGAGTGAAGTGGACTGTACATAATTCCTCTTGACCAAGGATGCGTTCGTATCCTTGAAAAGGATCAGCATATATCGGCCGCGTTTGTGTAAAGGTGTCTATTGCTTTGATTTTTATGACCTCTTTTATTTATGATTTGAAAGGTAAGAGAGTGTAACCCAAAAATTTTTCTGACAGCGAAAGTATCTTGACTATGACAGCAAATAAATATTAAATGAAATGTGGGCTTAGATGTAGACATTAATTCGAATATGAATATTGTAGCACATCAGAACAATCCGCTGCCAATCGATAACAACTTCCTTTCCTAAAAGTAGTGTCTTTCGATGCTATATTATACTGCAAAGCATAATTCTAACATGTTTTTAGAAGTATTTAGAATAGAAATATACTATTTTTAGAAAATAGCATAGTAGACTTTAGCTAAATGCAAACAATAAGTATTCAATAAATCAATATATTTTTAAACCATTCTAACTGCATGCAATTATGTATACTGACTTCCTATTTAAAATTTTGTTTCTATTCAAATAGTAAATATATTTTCAGAAATATTTATCTTTATACCAATTACGAACGAAACAACACAAACTAAACAATTATTCTTTTGTACAAACGCAGCAACCACAAATTGTAACTCAATAGATAGCCGTTTGTCAAACAAATCTCCAATTACGTTACAACATTTTCCGCATAACTCGCGCATAATAGAGCTTAATCAATCAGCTCACTTGTTCGCTTGCATATCCACAGCCCTCTCATGTCTTCTCGCCCGATTTATCATCTCGCTCGTCCGAGCGTGCACACATCACCCCGCATATCCGGCCTAATTATACATACTTTCAATTTCCATTTGCCCGTCGCTTCAGATCCGCGCATTAGCATCGCCAGCACGAATCGTACAAATATGAAATGTACATGGAATTAGAAAATCAAAGCTATTGCAAGCTCATCTTATACTTTGAGGTGTGTACTGGATTTTTTTTTTTTTTTTTGAAAGAGAGTAGCGCGCGTAGCCGGGCAAAAGAAACTCGGCTAACGATCGAGGCGAGGCTAATGGAATTACCAATCGGAAGCGACGTACGTGTATACATGAGATGGAGAGTATTCTTTGTCGCTACCGTTGCGCGACCGCCACGTAATGTTCTATTTAGCTTCTACTGAGGTGGAAGAGGTGAGTTTCGCTATAGGAATTTAGAAAACGGATGTTGGCTTATATTTTATTGAAATGTATATTTTAGGGTGTAAAAGTATCGCTATTGTAATTGTTGAGGAAAGCTTTTGTATGGTGTTATGCTCCCCTATTTTAATAAAATTATTTCGTTTTTAGTAAAAAAAAGAAGAATTAGTTACATCTGGTATCGCAGTAATGTATTACGTTAAGAAAAGTAATTCAATAAAAAAAGTTTTTGATACATTCTTATCAACGGTTAATTGAATTTCCTCAAAGAAGGGGTGAAATTCAATTTAAATGAACTACCTAACTTCATCAAAAGCTTCCTCATAACTTTATTAAACTTCTCCTGGATTTCATTAAATCCTTTCTCTCCATACGAAAAGTTTTCAAGAAAAACTTGACTTAAAATTCAAAAAATGTTTTGTAATCTAACTCTCAGAATTCTACTAAGAGAAGACTCTCTAGACTTAATTAGTCGATCAATTAGAGCTTGATCCACATCCGTGCCCTCCAATCGCTGCTAAACTGACCAGTCAGGCGTCCAAATTGTCGAGCTAAATTCAAATTGACTGCTGGCTTCCTCGGTAACAGTCCTAATGCTCTCCTTGAATATTGGGCGTGTTGATACTCATCTCTAGAAGAACCACACCCAAAAACATACATATATTCTCGCGCGTGCGCGCGCGTGAGTGTGCGTATGTGACAGTTTGCGAGGGGTACCCAACTGCGTGAGAAACTGTGTGAACTGTCCAAAAGTCTTTGTTTGCGAAATTTCGCTATTCGGGTATGGCTCACTCCCTGCTTGTATCTCCAAAAGCAAGCCAAACAGACTCATCTGTATATTTCAGTTTATGTTAGTTAGGAAACTACGCTTTTATTTAAAATATAATCGTCGTTATGAATTTTAATGTTAATCAAGGATCTCAGTTAAACGAGAAAGAAATTAAATTAGAGTTTAGCTAAAAAGAAAAGATTGAATAAATCATAACTATGTTCTAAAAGTAGCCATCTTAAAAGACGAATAAAAAAAGGATTGCGCTTTATACAAAGAGAATTTAATACAGATTTCCACCGCCTTCCACAATACACGAGACACTTTGAATATTCAAAATGGCAAAGGAACGCACAATCGAACCAGCCTGCATAATATTTTTCAATGAACGCCGCGCGGCAATGAATATCGATTGAGTGCTCACACCGCTAAAATACAATAATATGCAAAGCGAGACTGCGCCAGTGCCGTTAGCGAAAATTAGGTAAATAAAATTTATCATATTTTTGAAAATAAAATCTTGAGAGTGCATGACTCTTTCGATGCAGCTGAAAGAATTATGGCTTTACCCGATTTGTCGACTATAAAACTCAGCTGGTGGGGGTG
>JAPYZA010006976.1:0-16464 GCA_030522685.1 Eupelmus azureus
AGTCTTAACGCCCGCCTTAACGAAATAAAACCCCCAAGATAAAATTCCATTGTACACTCGCCGAGAGATCGCCTCTCTCCCTCAGCAATAAACATTTCACGACACGATCTTTGTTCGTTCGATCTATCCCGAAACCCAACTCCCCCCCCCCTTTTCTCGCCCACAATACAAAAGCTCCAGCGCATGCAGACCTGATGTGCTTCGCTCCGGCGATAAAGTGGCTTAAAACGCCCCCTCAGCGACCGCAGCGCGCGAGAAGCTACCCTGGCAGACCAACCAGCAGCTATAGCGGTCAAAAACCATTTTCCCTTTTTATCCTCCCCCGTCGCGCATGCAAATCCCCCGGCAAGATCTGGGTTATTTGGTCATCGAGATGACGTAGACGCTGGGCGTATCGAAGCCTTACGAGGGTGGACGACAGATCGGGGGGATGTACTCGCGTACACCCGGCGTATATCCCTTGTAATGCATTCGATATCCCTCGAAACGTATGTATATGTATATATTGAGAGCGCGCGGGGCCACAAAGGCGCTCGCGCGCACTCGGACCTATATATATATATATATATACCACGGCTTTTCCGGTGCATCGAGCGCGCGTCAAGCGAACTTTATCCGCGCGCTCGCCCAGCTGTACACATATATACACGTCCAGCGAATTCGCCGAAATCGAGACGTACGCTGATCCGCGAATATACAGGGCGTCCCATATTTGGCGAGCCAGCACCCTTGATAGAGTCGAAAGGGCAAAGAGAGAGAGAGAGAGAGAGAGGGACAGAAGCAACCAGCGCGCGAATGTGTATACGCCGCGGTTTATCCTTGGAAACTATCGGGCCGCTTGGCTCATCTGCATAACCGTGTTTACATGCGAGCAAGCGCCAGCGCCATTTACATGTCGGCCATGCTGATCCCCCCCAAGCCGAGCGCGCGGATCAAGTCCATCCGGTCATTTGGACGACTCCGAGCTTCATCTCCCCCCCATCCCTTCCTGCGAATGGCCAGTCTAGTGAGAATCCCTCCGTGCGGATCTCCCTCCGTTTTGCATCCCTGTCTCGCTCGGAATTTTAAATTAGCGCGCCCGCAAGCTCGATTTCTGACGAGATGAAGGGAGCCCTGGCGCGTCACCCCTGACGTATATTTCGCTGGCTTGTTTCTGAGCGTGATATTCGGGTGAGAGAGAGAAACTTTGCGCTTTGAGGGTAGGTGGAGGGGTTGATGATATTAGAGGAGGGAAGGATTGTTTAGGATTTTTTTTTGCCGTTGAATCATAATGTCGGTGGTTTGTTATTCATGGATTATATTCGCTCGGCTAACGCTGGGTGATGAAATTTTAGGGTTTTTTGTGGTGGGGTGGAGATGGTGAGCTTGAGTTTTAATTACGGCTGATTTAAATTTTTAAATTTTTAGTTCGTTAACGTAATAAAATTATGCCAAGTATAATATTTTACTGAGCTAATTAAACATTCTTTTGTTAATTTTTTTGTTAATTTAATTGGGAAGGAACGTATTTAATACTCACATTTTAAACTGATAATAATAACAGTTTTTTTCCTAGAAATGAAAGTGCATATGAAACTCACCTTTTATTTCAATGCAATATTGTTGAGATCTCTAGAGGAAAAAAACGAAACGGTTCACTGAGCCTTTAAAAGACCCATTTTAAATTGCCACGAGTATTCGAGTTTTACCAACTTCAATACCATTCGAGCGCGCTGTATTATTGAAAACGTCGCTTAAGTTTAGAGACGTGAGCAGCTCGGCTCTGTATGCAGTCTGCGTGTGCGCGCCGTATGTGTGTATGTACGTTTCAATTATTTTGAAAGCTTTTTAAGTACGTTTAACGCATTTTATGAAAGTCAACGAAATCTCCCAGCGGCGGGAAGTTGAAACGACTCCGTGGCTCGAACTCTCTTATCGAGTGTGTCTGCGTCCTAGCTGGAGTCAGGAGCTGGAGGCTGCGCCACTTAATGAATTCGCTGGCGAGGTTCGATAATGAATACAAACTATAAGAGACTCCGATAGAAGTTAAAAGTTAAATAGAAACGAACGGGTAATGAATTAATTTAAACTCTTTTAGTGGAAATTATAACTGGAGTATGGTGTAAAGTTTCGAACGAGAGTATATCAAAATTTTAAAGTATCATTAGTCGATTTGAATGTATCAAAAATGTAATACGTTTAAGGTATTAAAATGGCGATAATGTATTTAAATGGGAACTACACACTTGGCTCGTGTAATTTTACGTATATGAATGTACCTGCTTGGAGAAAGTGATTTGTTTAAATACACAGAAAGTTATAAAAGCTTAATGATTAGAAATCAATGTTGATTTTATCCTTGTCGGTAAGATGTTAAAACTCTCATTAGACATGTAAAATAAATAAAATACTCATTGAAGCGATTATGAAATAATTAAAAAACGAGATTTAATTTTTCCTACACTTTTTCGAAATAAAACATTTTAACTCACTCACCCTGAACTAATTAAATCCTTTCATCAAATTTTGGTGATTGTTCCTGTCGGATATTTGTTTTCGATTAGCGTGTATAGAGGTAAGAAATTGATTTTAAAGAAACAATCACCAACAAGCCAAACAAAACAACACCAACCAACCTCGTAAAGCCACCCTCCCTCCGCATTACCCACCCCACCTGCCATTTTCCTCCATCTCTAACAACCCAACAATCTTCAAACACGTTCGCACATCGCAAAGCAAACGCAAAATGAGAGAGCTCGCCTCGTGAAAAATTCATAATACCCAAGCCAGCGAGATCCCTTCCAGCGCCACTGCGCTATTCTCCCTCTCTTTTTCCTCCACACTGACCGCTCCGTCCTTATCTGCATAAACGCGTTTACTTACGCGCGTGCCGCTGACTATCGCGCGCGGTATGTTAATGCGCCACGGCCCTTGGCTATCACACTCTCCGCAAATCCGTAAAATCCTTCGTCACGTGGAAAGGCTCGGACTTTCCGCGAGGAGATGAAGAGTGATGGAGCTCTTCGCGCGCGCTGATTTTGATGCTGGGCCGGGATGAGCCTGAATATTTATCAGGGCGCGCGTGGGAGGTGGCTTGTCGAAGCCTCCGAGTCTTTTTTCTTTCGGGGGCTGTGAAGAGGGTTTTGGGGGTTATGCGAATTATTTAGGTTATGTGGAGGCTGGGGCCGATTCCGTGTACGAGGATTGTCCATTAGAATGAAAATTGCAGGCGGGATGTTGTTGCGGGAGAAATTCGAATTATTTTTATACTGTTATCAATTAGACGGAAAAATTGTGCGGTTATTCTCGGCTATTTTATAATGTATGCGTCCGACGGCTATTATGATAATTAACGGAATCGTTAAAAAGAAACTATTAAGCAGTATTATCAACAAGCCGATAAAAAGGTGAAAAATAACGATTTTTTTAATCCGCAAAACGACCTACGGCAATTACACCTTATACCTACAAAACGGCATTCCTCCGGCAAAAGAAAAGACAAAGAAAATCCACACCGCATTCCCATCGATAATGACGACAGTTCGAGGCGCTCGTCCTCGCATCACTCTCTTTTTCTCCCATCTCCTCAGCCATCTCCCCCCTACTCTCACACACGCGCCTGCGCTCACATAATTCCTTTGACAGCCGGCGAACTGGTTTTCGCACCCTCGCTTTTCAAAGTGGAGCGAGCGCGCACGAGGCTCCCTAAAAGGTGGACTTTGCCAGGAAATATATTCCAGCGCGCTCTCGGCCGATAAGGCGCGGATTTTCGGGCCAAGTGACAAGGGTGCTGACGCACAGGCGCGCGCGCGCGGTCCGGCAGAAAAAGACGCTGCTCGCCATTTCTCAGACGATCCGTATATATATACAAACGCGCGAGCCAGAGAGAGATTCGCATCTCGCGCCGATAACGGACGAGGCGCGACGACGACACGCTTTAAAATCCGAGAGCCGACGTTTTATACGGCTCGGGGAAAATCGCATTTCACCCAGCTCGCTGATAAGATTCCCTTGCGCGCCTCGGCGTTCCTTAGTCTGTTTTTTTTTCTTTTTTTCTTTGCCCCTCTTGTGTCCGTGTAAGGAGGCGCGATGCGCCGATCGGAGCGGAGAAGCAGCTCGCTTCTGACCGACTTAAGCGCGGGCTAATTTAATGGGGGGAGCTCCGTATACTCTCGGCAATTCGTTCGCCGAGATTTCTCGCTCTCTCTTCTTTTTTTCGTACGTTTCTGGCGTGTTTACGGGCGAGGAGGGGGCTATTTATGTCGCCGCGGGGAAACTCGTTGCAGCTCGCACTTTTTAAGCGGCAGCCCGACGCGCTGATAGATCGCGGGGATCGATACAATTATTTCGAATATATGTGTACGGGATGGCGGGTATATTGCCTCGCGCGAAATCGATATTCTAACAACGAAAATTTGTTATTCTAAATGAGGATAATTAGTTTTGCAAAAGTGCTGGTACGCATGCCTGCGGTATATCGACCGCTAATTAAAACTTAATAGAATTACACTGGCTCGACTTTTCGCAATACCTTAATTAGCGCTTTTAAATATCTCTGGATCTCCAATCGACGACGACCGAAAACAATCGACGCTCACGTATATATTTTCACGAGCCTCCAGCGCGCATCTACGTTACCAGAGCTGAACATCAACGCGCGCGATCTATAATCTCCGCGAAGCGACGAGATTGCAACAGGTTGCATATTTCGCGCTTTGGCAATTGTGATTCGCAAAATCGGCGACCGCGGCGATATTAGCGAGCGCTGCGGCTTGCTCACGCACGAGAAAGAGCAACGACTGCGCTAAGATCAAGGACGCGCGGGGCCGGTTTTCCAGGCGGAGTGTGAGATAAAAAATTTTTAGTTAATTTTGCTCATTATTGCGAGAGCCTGATTTCGAGGCTAGATTGCGATTATTAAAGCGTCTGTAAAAGTGTGTCGGGGTAATTATAAGATTGGTATTTCAGTTTTGCTCGTTATGGGTTAATAAAATGGTAATGAAAGTGAAACGTGGATTTAAGCGTTTGTATATCTCGAAATCAAAGTGTATATATTGTAATAATCGATTGGGAAATATAATTTTGAAAATGTTGAATATTGTAGTGATCATGTCAAAATCATTTAAGAACCTGAAACTTTGGAAATTTTTAAAAGTTTATAATTCACTTTTAGAACAATGTAAAAAATAGAAATAGTCGAGAAAAGACAATAATAAAATATACAATAAAAATGCGCGCAGAGAGGTAAATTTCCTAATGCGTTTTTGGTTATAATACATCAACGTCAGGCTATTGTTTCATAATGCAAAAGAAGATAAGAAAGAAGCGCTGAAAGAAAGTATATGATTATTCGATTTACTCGGTTTTAAAAGCCTCGTGGAAAAGATATTTGAAAAGGTATTCATTTTATTGCTTATTACGTCAGACCGACATCAGCCCCCGCATTCTTAGAGTCGCATCTCTTGGGGATAGAAAGTATCGCACTTAAGTGCATTATAACAATTGCTGTAATCAGGACGATAGGATTCTGAGTTAGCAATATATGTAATACAATTTTTTTTTCATGGATTCATTATAATCTTTCAAATTGAATTTTTGAAATTCAATTTTTTTGATATTACACGTTAAACAAAATCATTTATTAAATTTTGAAATTGTATTATTTTAAAGCTCGGTAATAAATTAGTTATAAAAATCATTTCATAAAATAATGATGATATTGCAAGTTTTAATAATAATATTAATAAAAGTAAAAAATATAAAATCATCTTTTATAACTGTACCGTTTAAATGAATGACGGTGCCCGTATCACATGTAATTGTCTTTTCAGCTAAATACGGAAAAGTCGTATCTTTTGAAGGTGTTCAACTGTAGTTATATATATACTTGTATCCACCTTTCTCAAAAACCATTTATAAATTTTGAGATGATGTTAGCTTTCAATTCTAGTGTACACGCTCTAACAATGATATAAATATAGTTAAAATCTGCTCCACTCGACCAGCACAGTCACGACATTTTACAATTAACCTGTTTATTGCAAACCAATTTAGTGATCTTGTTCACACGTAGTCCACTTAAAATTTCACTTTCCAACAAAATTACTCAATCCCATCCAATAAACGTTTACAAAAGAAACGACGCGTATGTAAATACATTTTTAAAATAATTAATCACTCTTGTATAACGAAATACACTAGAGCCGGCAACAATAAAAAAGCCGCTGACAGCTTATTTTATAAACATCGAAAAACATAATTAGCTCACGAGGCAATAATAATAAATATCGATTAAGCCTCTTAAAGCTCCTTACATAACAAGCATTCACACGACTTCTCCTTACCAGCTCGTAAAAATATCCGCAGGAAATTATTCAAACCTATTTACCGGTCTATACCTACCTGTCGCTCTAAACGGCGCTCAAAGTCCGATTAGCACTTGCGATATATGCCCAGCGCTCTCAAAAGCCAAAAAATCCAAAACCACCGGCTTTATAACAAGATAAAAACGACGCTGACGTAACGAGCTCATGGGAGCCGCAGCTCCGATTTTTCACCCGCTAAAAAAAACATCACTCGGTCACTCTTTAACCCCCCCCCCCCCTTCCAGAAAGAAAACGCCAAGAAAGAAGTGACGGAAGGGAAAAGCATATTTAGCGGAATCTCGCTCGGGGCTCTCGGCTCTCTCGTATATTAGCATGCATAAAGCTCGACTCTCGGGGTTATCTAATTAAAAGTATCGTGTGAAAATGAGCGGCGCGCCGTGTATGAAAAGCGATCTGCGTGAGAATGAGCGAGCCTCTCGCGCCAGGTAATCACCGGCTGCGCGCGCGCGCCTCTCGTCGTTATACCTGCCGATCTTAATCTCGATCTCTCGCGGCAGCATTAAATCTGTCTCAATCAAGCGAGACGCTATACGCCGGCGCCTCGGAGATGCGCGCGCGTCTATGTATAGCCAATCTCGTCCTTTGATTTATAGCGAGCGCGCGCGCCGCCGGGAGCTCTGTAATTTTAAGTCGATTTGTTACGCGCGGGGGAATAATCTGGGTGATGCGTATATCGGCGCGGATGGTAAAAATCGGCGAGGTCTGTGATGCGATTGTGTCGTCCGGGGTTGTTGGAGTGGTGCTACTGGAGCGTCATGCTGAAAGTGATTTTTAGCTCGGTAGCTGTAGTGGGGACTGAGGGATTTATTTTGAAAGTTACTTAACGAGCGATGCTTATTCGCGATTTGTGTATAAGGCGGAGAGCGGGAAAAAAACTGTGGGGGCCCGTTATATTTTTCAGGAAAGTCGCCGAGGCGAGGCGAGGGGGATTTATTGATGCGCCGGATCGGTTGATATATTTATTAGAGAGCTACGAGCCGGGCGAGGTTTACGAGGAGTGTTTAAGAGGCGTGTTAAGAGCGCGCAAAATATGGCGCCTGTAAAGCACACAGTGAAAGTCGCGGCGAGTGTGACAAAATACTGGAGGGGGATTGTAAAAAGTGAAGGAGTGTTTCAGCGGTCGTCCAATAAATTTAGTAGATTAATTTTTGGTTTAATTTATTATTTTTTGACGTTTTGGTCGTAGTTGGTTTTAATCCTTGAGATTTTCATTTGTTTGCTGTCGTGTTCATGTGATTAGTGATAATGAATACTTGAGATCGTTGCAGTTGTTTCTGATATAAATATATACTTAAAAGTAGAAAAATTCATATAAATTTAATGCAATTTTTTTGAATTTATAAAAAAATGTGTCAATAATAAAAGTTGTAAGAAAACACCGTTCCAGCAGACACCCATCATTTAATCAAGTAAAAAGAAAAAAATGCTTACGTAATTCACCCACTCCAAAAAAAAACACGTCTCCCCTCAGACCCACCAGACACGAAGAAACTCGTCTCCCAGCCGCCAAAAAAGCACAATCCCATCGAAGAAAAAGCCCGCGCAGCTTCCAGGCAAGCAATAGCAACGCGGAACCTCGCGAAGTAATGAAATAATCTAACGCAGATGTAGCCTAGTCAGAAAGAAAAGGGCGCAAAGGCACATTCCATGTTCGTATGCATCGCAGGCGTCCCTGAGCGCGCGGGTCCGTATAAGTAGCCATGTGCATGGCTCCGCGCCGGCAAGACGTATCCATTACGAGAAATGCGATAGGGTTTCCCCATTGAAATTGATCCGGACCAAGGCAATAATAGTAATAGAAATCTAATGTACAAAGCCCGTAGCTAGCTCGCGGGCAGATGAGAGAGGGAGAGAGAAAGAGCTGAATACGCACGGGCGTATTAAGCAGTCATCGGGTGATTTGCATTGGACGTGCTCGTGGCTAGATTAAGGAACGAATAGGTCAAAGCGCGCAGGTATATATAGAGAGGAGATCGCAGATGGGAGATAGGGCACGCTCGGTGAAATTAATGAAGCGGCGCGTTCGCGTCTTTTTTTTAAAGATAAGAGATAGTAATTGAGCTTTGTGCGTTGCGAAAAGATAAATATAATGTTGTCGGTGAATGACGGTTCGACCGGTGGGGGCTGTGCGCGTGCGCGTCATTTTCGAGGGTTGCGGTCCCTTTGTGTTAGAGGCTGGCTGTCTCGGGTTTCAATGTGTGTTGACCGAGTTTCGCAGGAGGATTTTGAATTTGCATTTTTATGCTCGGCAGTAGATTTCAATAGAGATTTTCTAGTTTTAAGAGGATGTAGGGGGTTTACTGTATTGAATTTTGTATAGGGCTTGCAAACATTTTTCATTCCGCGAACGATTCAAGAGCAAATATTGGTAGATTTTGTTTTATCCGCGCGTTTAATTTAAGCTTTATGGAATTATTTATTTACGAAATTGCAGTTGCCTTTTGTAGGAATAAAATATTCAATTCTCGACAAGACTACCGTCGAGAACTAATAATTATTTGACTACGTTTTTTATTCAGTAGCTTTTTACTTTAGCTTGTAACGTTTGAATTGTGGGTAATTCATCACTGCCGTCGTGAAATGAGGTTGTACTTTAGATTTTGCAAAGCCCCATGCTTTAATAAAATGCGCTAACATTAAAGTATAGTAGAATGAAGTAATATTAGAGTGCAGTTAGACATCTATTCTTGTCAAACTTCATCATTTTTTAAAATAATTTTACAAAGTCAACAAGATATTAAATTTATATAAAATAAGCCATGCAAAAGGAAGTTAATAATTAATAGTTCGGCTACTTGCAGAGAAAAAGTTGAGAAAGTACTTAATGACTCTAAATCGTCGGCATAACAAACCTCAGAAATTACATTTTCTGTCCCATACCACTAAAACTAATTACATCCCCAGTAAAGTACACCAAAAATTTACCACCAACTTTAAAAACTTAACCAACCCCTCACATCAGCATCACACGCCCCACCAAAACTATCTCAACTTCTTCTCTCCCCATAACGAAACGAGCCTCCACATCTCCTGCAGACCAGTCCGCGTTTCGATGATCCTCGGTCATAATCCTGACGTCGTCCGTTGTGTGTATGTGCACAGGCGAGCCTGTGCACCGGAGGCTACAGGACGGGCCTCGCAGTGCATTCATCATGGTTAGATGGCGCCTAACGAGCGACAGATTGGATCGCACGGGCTATTATTCACCGATCACTCATGTATACGCGCGAGCGCAATGATTTATCTCGCGCCTTTGGCTCTTGCCTGAGCTTGGCTATGTGCATGCAAGACCTCGATCTGCTGCAGTTGAGGAGCGATAAGCAGGGAAAACGCTGGAAAATCGAAAATCAATGCGGGCTGTGTATGTAGGTGTGAACACAGCGGTTCGGTGTTCCATTGTGTTGATACGAAGGGATATGTGTACTCATGGAATAGTCGATGGTTGTAGAAACTAATTAATTGATGAACTCGTAATTTTAGAAAAATATTTTAAAATTCATTTTGATATATTTGATATTTAATGAAATAAATTTAATTAATCTCGATGATACCTACATATTATAAATCTTATTTGAACTGAGAATGCACAGTCACAGAAGATCGAACAGTCTTCAAACTACAATCGTTAATATAAAAATAAGAAAAACGTTCAAAAGAATATTAAAAGCTATAAAAATCACGTCCCTATAGTGACTCTCTCGCAATCCACAACATTCATCATACTCTCCAATCCTCAGCTCGCCCATGCCAATATAAACGCCAGCTTTATTAAAATTAAGGCGCCATTTCCTCAAAAAGAAATCCGAACAAAGAGCAGTTAATTAAAAGCTCCCGTCCCCGAAGCCGACGTCCTCTTTCTCCGCGCACTTATCGAGGCCGCGCACTCGCATTTTCCCTCCGCGAGAGAGCGCGAGGGTGCGTGCCGAGCGAGATCTTAATTAAGGGGGAAGCCGCCGGATTTGACGTAAATATATGTGGCAGCGGTCCATTGTTTCCTCCTAATCCCGGCGCTGATCTCACGAGCTTGAGCAACGCGGCTCATTATGGACCATTGGCCGGCTCGATAGGTGAGCAAGCCTGCCGGGGGACGAAAAATCGATGAAATTGCGTTAGCATCCGGCCGGCAAAACAATGAGACGCGCGCGGCCTGCCCCCCCCCCCCCCCCCCCCCGCCGTCCCGATTAGCGCTCGAGGCTCTCTCTCTGCGCGCGACAAATCAAACGTTATTTGATCCTCTGCTGACTTATATACAGGACGCGTGCGCTCGTAAGGAGAGGCTCGAGTGAGCCGCGTGCACGCGCGGAAAAACCGTGAGGCGGGTGTCACGTGCGCGGCTTGAGCTAGCTCTGTGGGAGAAAGCGGAGAAAGAGCGGGAGAAAGAATGGGTGATGGGTGACCGGCTGAGGATGGGATTCGAAATTTTTTTCGATGCCTGTTGAGTCATGAGTTGTGAGAGCGATCGGAAGTTAATGTGCTGTACTTGTTGCTTTTCTTTAATAGCCCACGTAATAGTTGCTGTGGTTGAGTTTAACGTACCAAGCGTAATTTTATGGAAATGCATAGGAATCGCTTGGTAGTTTGGGGGTAGATGTGATTCTGTAACGTTAGAATCATGTGCTTTAGGGTGATTGGATTTTGCATGTGTTTTGTGGAAAATGAGTAATTATAGATTGTTGTATTTTTTGTTGATAGGTCAAATCAGGTTAGATCGTCAAAAGATGCACAAAGTTGATTCTGCACTAACTCGTGCAATTGCTATAGGCAGAAGTCTCTAAGCTTTTCTCTTATTCTAAATATCAATCGTAAGATATACAGTTTCAGGCCTGAGCTTGACAACCTAATAAAGGCAGCTTAATTGCTGACATTTAAACCTCTGCAATTGACTTCTCAAAGAGATTGAGCTCGATATGAGATGTATATAGAAAGTACAGATTTCCCATCATAAGAAGCGCAGGAATATCGCCATTCGGCAGCGTTAATATTACCACATACTGCGAACAATAAATTTATTGTCAATCCTGTTTCTAAGAACAACTTGCACATTAAAAGCTAAATCACCATATTAAGCTACAACAAAGCTTTGTTTAATGATTTATAAGAGCAATTTCACAGAATAATACAAAATAATTCTCAGAGCATTAAGCAATCCAACAATTCCCGCCAATTACCGCGCAAACGACTTCATTCCATATGTCGAGCTCGTAAAGCCGTCTGCGCGTACATAAAAGGGGTTGGCGGAGCGTCGGGAAAAAAACGCATACATCTCTGTTTCGCTCTTTCCCTAGAAACACATAAAAATCCAGCGCCGAATAAACCAGCGGCGTACAATTTGGGCCAAAAGGCCGCAGTTTCCAATTTTTTCCTCCACCAGCAGCCCAATAGCTCCCGAGTAATACAGACGGCTATAAAATTCGGCCGGCCGTTAATTCAACGCGCGCGTGCGCGCCGACGGCAAGACAGCAGCCGACTCGTCAGGGCATTCACAATCCGTCCATTAAACGTCAAAACGTCGACTGCGCATGAAAAGCGCCGGAAAATTCGGCGTGCACGCCCAGGGGGAGGAGAAGAAGGCAGTGACAGCGCGCGCGCGTTGGAAAAAAAAGGAACGACCGAGGGGGAGGATACCGCACGCACGCGCGCAACAGTCTCAATACAAAAGCCAGAGAGAGGGAGAGCACGTGCCGAAATTACGAGGCTCGTATTTTCCAGGCGGAAGCGCTTTTCCGCGGAAAATAATTATCCCGCGGAGTGTGCGGCTGCGGAATTAACGGGCGATCGTATTTTCGGAGAGCTCGCGCAACGAGAGTCACAATGCGTGGGGGGGGGGGGAGGGGAATAAACCACCCCCTCGGATCTTTCTCTCTTTTTGCGGGCACAATGGAGCGCGTGCTGGGATGTCCCCTCAGGCTGGAGAAACGGCCACGTGTCGACGGGTGGCGGTGCTGGTTGATGTCACACCTTTTACCGACTGGCTCGCCTGGGAAACGTACGCGAGGCCGTTGCCAGGCCGGATAATTAAGTCTTTGGTTTCTATTGCCTGGAGAGAGTTTTTAGGTGGAGTTGGAGTTGGTTGCTGGTTGGAGCGTGTAGTTGATACTGTAATTTTTTGATTTGCTTCTTTGGAGGTTGGAAAGAAATTTTATCGAGAGAATTATTGTGTAGGTGAGGTTTTAGCTCTATTTAGAGTAATTTAATTTAATGCATGTTTTAGCGGTGATTTATCTTAATACTGTATTTTCAATACTTTAAAATATACAATTAGAATAAAATCATAAATTTTGAGTTATGTATCACAACTATTTATTTCTTTCAACACGACAAAACATTGAAATTTCATACTGTTCTATTGAAATACAATGTTTCACAATAATTGGCAATAATAAATTATAACAAATGATGCACCGTGCCAATAAACACACCCGACTCTTTCATAAAATACTATAACATTCTTTTGCACGCCTCGCAGAGTCAGCGAATAAAACGCGACAGTTGCGTATTATCTTGACAAATGGACAAGGACAAATGGCGCAAAAGCGCCGGGCAAGGCTGCAGCAACAGCAGCTCGTTCCGTCTCTCAAATCAAACATCCCGGAATGACATTTTCCATACAAACACACACGCAGGCCACCCCTTTTCTTTCATTTCTCCGCACGGTGGGCGAGACCATGACGACGATAATTTTCGGCGGTGGCTGAAGGGTGAGATTGCGGCTATGCTGGCCGAAAGGACGGCCGCAGCGAATGCGACGCTCGTATCATTAAAGCCAAATGGCAGGTTGCCATCTACTTATTTTTCAATCAGCCGAACGATTAATCATGCGTTTGGCTTATGGCCTCCGTTTTCCTCGCGGATATAGGATTTCTGCGTAATAAAATTGAAATAGCGACGATTTTTAATAAAGATAAAGCGCATGGCTTAATCTTTAGATTTTAGAGCTTCTTTTATTATCAAAAAGAAATCCTGAGGATCACATTCTCAAGTCGAAAACGTACGAGATGTTTTACCGGGTCGCGATAAAGCAAAGTTGGCGCAGCCACAAATCATCGCTCTGCCCAAGAGATGCTGGCTGCTTTATACGCTTCGTTACCGCGTTCCTGGATTTGCGAAGGGGTTGGGACGCGGTGCGCGGGGGGTAAGACAAACAAAATTGGCAGGTTTGAAAAATGATCTGGAAATGTTTTGAGGTCGGTGCCGACGGGGCGTAATGGATGCGTTCGCTAAGGGTGCAGCGTCATTCTGTCAATTAAATCCGTGTGGTCCGGGAGGCAGCCGTGTCAGTTGAATTTATTGCAGTTTCGATTCGAGGAATCGGTTTGCGATTTGTCATTGGGAAATTGTATTGTAGAAAAAGCAGTGCACAAAGTTGCCGATATAATCAGACATTACGCGTACTGAGAGAAGGTCTGAAGAAGCTTTATATCATCTTGATTGCGACATTAATAAATTTTTCGAATGAAAACAGTGTGTAGGCAAGAATGTTCCTAATACACTGAAAATTAGCAGATATGAATAACCCATGACAAAAGTGAGCCACCTCCCAATGACAATAATCCAAAAAGAATTTAATTAAAAAAATATCCTCTCACCCCGCACCACGAACAAACAGGTCCTCGAATACACACGTACCTCGACCTCGAAAAATTCATCATCCTGACATTTATCATGATGATCTTCTCTTCTGCCCGAGGAAGCGACAAACTCAACTGTTTACCGAATGCTTTCGCGATTATTGGAGACATATCGAGGAGGGATATATAGACGCGCGTGCGGCCAAACAGAAACGCCGCCTCCCTTTTCACCACCACACCGCACTCTCATCTTCTCTCACAATTCTCTTTCTCTCTTTCTCGCTCCTCTTGATATCCCGTCCAAGCCGTAGACACACAGGCGCGTCCCGTTTGACGTTATTGTGCAAAGGCAAAGGCCTCGCGCGCGCGCGTAACACAACGCAGAAGTGTATCATCGTAATAAGGGAACAGCTGACAGTGGCACATAGTACGCGCGCCGGCTAAAAGCAATTACGAAGCTGCCATCCCGCGCGATTTCTATGGCCGCGCCGAGTAATATCCACAGCTATGTGTTTTCTCTCGCCCTCGCCCAGCCCCGCGCCCGCTCATATGTTTTATGAGTGTAACTTTCGCCTTTGTGCGCGGGTTTTCGCGCACACGCCTCCCTCTGGGCTATCGCGAAAATCGAAAGTGCGCCGGGCGAAGGAAGGAGGACGCGCTTTATGAAGATTAGATGCTTTTATTGTTACTGGAGTTGGCCTGGGCTTGTTCCGACGTTATTGCCACTGTTCTCATTACAGTTACGCGTATCCTGTGTCGCCTTCGAGTTTGAAAGAGTTTTAATGAGGCCCAGAAGTGGCCTCGGCAACTGCGGCAAACTGTAATACGGCTCAGGGAAATGTGCCAATTGATACTTTTGAAAACTGTTATGCTCGCGCTGCCTTTGACTTGGACGAGGAATTCATGTGCTAAAGGGCTGCTTTTATATGGACTTTGTAGTATTAATAAAATGCTTTGAAAGCTTTTTGACTTTTCGAGATAATATTCAGCTTTGGGAACATAACCATCAGGACATATACTGAACATAAATGGTAAGTTGAGTTTCAAACTTTGGAAGATTGCATAATCGTTGTTTGTATTTGTTCAGCAAATATTAGGAAAACATCAACTCGTCTTTGAGACAATGTGAAACTCTACATGTGTATGAGAACATGGCAAACTGGAATACGAAAATTAATATTTATGAAAATTGTACATATTTTTTTATTTAAATAAATCGAAAGAATGTTATAATTCGTGGCATTATTCCTCTATACCTCGAAACCGGATTGAGATTCAGAAATATATAACTTTTCAATGCATTTTTGTTGCTCACCTTTAAAAACGCATAACGTCGGTCCTAATTATTAATTACGAACGGAAAATTGAAGCTTTTTTTATAAATCTCGATTTTAGTTGATGAAGAATTTATTAATACCGCAAATAATCGAATTTTGTAGAAAAATTATCGGAATGTTTCGACGGTAATTAATAATCTCTTCAAGCTATATCTTTATTAAAACAAAATTTTCATTTTATAATATTCAATTTACAACAATATTTCCAATAATTTTTCATCAATTACATTACTTACAATTATATTAAAAATGGTAGATACAGTTTAATATTTATATTTGCATTTCTGTGTCACATTACAGAATAAAAAGATGTATTAACAATTGAAGAACAATAGACCAGTGATTACGCTCCCCAAAAATTGAGGCTATGTTTTTTATAAATACCTTTTGCTTGTTCATAGTCATCATGAATTAACAAGAATATAAAACAAAATAAATTGATTAAAAAATGAAACGCAAAAACGACAACAAATACTAAAAAAAGGTTAAAAAAGATTTGATTTTCATTATTGAAAATTTATTGAGTAAATTTCTAGACTGAATTATGCATATTTTTTAAGTAGAAGCTCTTTTTGTATATTTGCTTGAAACAAAATTACAAACGTCCATAACTTTCCAAATTGTTATATAGTTTTTCAGAATGTTAGACCACTGCGACTGAATATTTGTGTCCCAAAGATCCTACAATAATATATTATAAAAATCACTTTCTTGCAAAGAGGGAAGCGCCACCTAGCCGTCTGTGACCGAAACTTGGTTTCGTGCATAAAATGTATTTCTTTCCTGTGTACGCGTGTGTGCGTAGCGTATACACTACACAAGAAAGAAATAAGAAATGTTTTTCCTTCAATTATTTAAGTTTTATTAAAAAAAAAAAAAAAATTACTGTAACATACAAATGTGTAAAAGTGGTTAATGTATTTTTGATGACTATTGAATTAATTTGATAATATTAATAAAAATTTCAGCATCGTCAGATTTATGATTTGACATGTTATGGTCAAATCCAAAGAGTTAAGTAAAATAATCCCTTCAAATAATTCCATCAAATTACTCTGATGCAATTATCGAGAGTTATCGAAATGCATAAATCAACCTGACCCACATCCGCGCATCTCTCTCAGCTTATGCATACAAAATCTCCCGGGCACTCGGAACATCCCAAAGTGAAACGACAACAATTATCATCGCCAC
>JAPYZA010006977.1:0-10931 GCA_030522685.1 Eupelmus azureus
ATGTATTCAGCCTCCCAGGAAGCCTCGCCCGTCATCACCGCCATTCCCCAGAAGCTCATCCTTATTCACCACATCACACCCGCTTCCTCCCCTACACACTCCAAACTCCACCCACACATCCAAACTCCCGATCAGCAAAACCAACTGGCAAGGTCAGCAGCGCTCGCTTACACCCACCTCCGAAAAAGCCGAAAAGAAAGCAGCAGCCTAGCGATCGGCGAGAAGCCAATAACCGCGATAAAAATCGGGCCGCGCGAGTTGCGCAAGGCCGACAATGTGCGGCGATTACGGTGCAGGCCGCGCGCGCGAGCGGCAGCCGAGCCGTGGCTTATATATACCTACGCGCGTATAATACAGCTATAGGGGGCCGCGAGCGCGGCCCCGAGCGAAAAAGGAGCCGGCGGCCGTGCGCGCACTTTCCGCCGTAGCCGCGAGAGAGCCGAGGTTATGAATCAGCTCTGTGTCGATGTGTGTGTGTGTGGAAGGCTTTTACCCTGTGGGATTGTGTGAGAGTCTTTTGCTTTGAGGTTGGGGGGCTTGGTGATGGTTGTGTGATTGCGAGTTTTGAGGATGTCAGTTTGATGATGGCTTTTTTGAGGATGGGTTTTGAGAGGTGGGGGTGGATTTTGGTGGTTTTAGTGGTGGGATTTTATGGTTTTGGGGCTGGTTTTGCAGTTGGTTTTGCAGTTGGTTTTTGTGGAGTGGCTGGAAGTGGTTGGGATTAGAAATGTTGGATTTACGCCTATAACTAGTCGATCACTTATTAACAATATTTTTAAGACTTTCTCTTATGATATTCGATAGTAAGATTTGTAGTGGCACTGAATCTAGTTTTACAATTCCTAGAGTGATTAAAATTTGGTTTGATGTAAACGTTAACAAGTTTTTTAATTAGTACTAATAAAAGTTTGTTAATATTTATCTCGATGGAAACAGTCGTGCGTATGTCGAGTATGTGCTGTTAATACCGCTTTTGCTATCACGTCAATAGGATAACGACTTTTTTCCTTAGAATCATAGAAAACAACGACATATACAGGGAAAAAATAAATCTATTACTCAGAATTCATTGACGCACGTACTAATGCATTGTACTTATCATTCTCCCATATAAACACAAAATATATGATAATTATAATCACGTACGCACATCCTTCGTTAAAATATTCCAAAAGATTCGGAAAAGTCCGGTTCCAAAGTCCAGAAATACTTCTAAAAAACCTTCAAGAGCTTTTATTATCTTTCCACTTTTTCAAAAACATTTCTTCATTTCAGCATCCCACCTTTCCGAATTCCAGAAATTTTTTAGCATTACCAGCAATTGTTCTATCATATCGGCACATCCGAATCAAACCAATCCTCCCAAAGCTCCAAGCTCAGCAACAACACCCCACCACCAACCAAACTCCCCAACCTTCCAAGATCAAATTTTCGGCAGAGCCCAGCGCTCTCCAGATATCACTCCAGCCTCGGCCAGCTCCAGATAACCGAGAAAGCTCGTTAATAAATGGAAAGGCGGCGCGCGTGCGCCACGTAACACAGTCGTAAACCGCGATCTTTATCACCGCGCTGCAGCTTCGGGCTCAATGACATTATCGGCTCTCTTTCTCCCTCTCTCAAGATTGCGATTGTCAACCGCGCGCTCTAATTAGATGGGGGAAGGCTGCGCGCCAGGAGCCTTATCAATTTTATCCTGGCTGGCTGGCTGGCTACGCGCGTGTGCTTCTGATTTTATACTTTATATTTTAAGACCGCCGAGCGATTAAACCCGCGAGAAAGCTCTTTTGTTTAGCGCGAGGGAGCCGGGCCCCAGCTCTATCTGTCTATCGTTCGCGAACAGGATCCTGTCAGTTTTGTTCTATGACACCTTAATTGCTGTCGGTTTAACACGTGTACGCCGAGTCACGATATATTTATGGAGCTTTAGATACAGCCGGCTATTGTGATATGGCTTGAGTCTGATGCTGATTTTTTCCTTTTTTTTTGGGTTTTGAGAATTGCAGATTTTGTTGGAAAGCACACGTGCGGGATGGAGCTTATTGAGGAGTGATGAACGAAATTGCGAAGATAGGGTATCTTTTGGTTATGGAGTAGAGGACCTTCTTTTTTATAAAATTTATATGGAATTTTATTGATCTAATGAAAATTAGATCAGTCAATTAAGTTTTAAAAATTTATTAAAGTGTAAGGCTCCAAAGTGAAATGAAGGAATGTTCCTTATAAAGAGATTACTTTTAGTCATGAGTGTTATATGGTTATACAAATTGAAGACTAATAAAACAATCAAAGTATCTTCTAATAATCCTCATGTTGATTAAATATTTAAATTAATTAATTGCATGTCGTCAAAACTTTTAAAGATTACCATCAGCATTCTAAAAATTCATGGATATACTTCATAATCCAACAATTTTTCCTTAGTAATAACTTAACGATTCAAATAACAAATCAATTTACAAATCAAAATTAAACATAACAACGCAACCAAAGAACCAAACAATTTCTCCAATCCCCATCTAATCCAAGCCTCGCCCAAAACCAAAAAAAAAGTCCTAAAATTCTCGCGCAATCGCTCCAAGTAAAAACCCAACCGGCACAGCCATCAGCCTCCAATTTTGCATTAACAAGCCGGCCGGCTGCCGGCCGCCGTGGTAACGGCCTGGCCTTTCGGAACGATCAAACATTCATTAATCTCGAGGAATTCGCGCAACCGAGCGCGCAGAGCGAGCCAGGCCTGTCTGCCTCTCCCCGCGCGTATATCTGTATAAAGCAGCCGCGTGTAACGGCCGTTCGCGCGGCTCTCCAAAATGCGATTCCATTTTTAGATTTTCAGCCGGCTCCGCGCGGTTACGTAATTGGAGGAACTGGCCCATTAGCGCTGGTCCTTGCGCGAGGTCGATCGTTAGATTTCAAGAATTTTTTTTTAACATCGCTGAATTTATCATTGTTTTGAGGTATGATACAGTATCGCGTTGATTTAACTTTCCGTCAATAAATAACATAGCAAAAATCAAAGACAAACGATTCGGCGGCATGCATATATCATCGAAAGTAAAAAATCCCAACCAGAAGGATCAGCGAACCAGTTGCGCCACTCGCAGCCACAAGGATACTTTTGAACCTCGCGCGCCTCTTGCACAACCTAGCCCCGCGTCCTCCACAACGTACACACCAAATCTCCTCCATACATCCCGGAATTGGATCAGCGCCAGAAGCCGCGTTGCGCAGAACAACACACGCGTATTATAGATCCCGCGCGATCCAAAAGCGGCGGTGCAAGCGCGGCTCTCTCGGCGTCAATATAGCGTTACCGTAATCGCCTGATATATACCGCTAGATTACCGCCGCCTCGGCGCAATTTGTTCCCGTTTCTCCTTTTTCCCCCCTCCTCGACTTCCTCTCCCGCGGCCTTCTCTAGCTTTTCTCCCGCTCTTTTTCTTAATTCGTGCGTCTGCGCGCGCCCCGACGAGCTGTGTAAGCGTGTAAGCGCGGCCTTTTGTTTTCTTTGCTTTTTTTGGAAGCGCCCCCCTCTCGCTTCGACTGTGGAGGCCTGATTTTGGGATGCTGGATGCGTGGTGATTGGGTTGAGTGAAAGTATTTCGAGAATTAGAAATTATTGAATAATTTTATTTTTTATTTTTTTTCTTCCAAGTAGAGTAGGATACATCATACAGTTTGAGTTTAATAAAGCGAACAAATAAAATGGTTTAAATAGTTCATAAACAGTTTTCATACACATTATGCACATAGACTTTCTTCATTGTTTTTTTTTCATTTTTTTTAATCATTCTCGTTTGGAATTTAAGAAAAACAAAACCTCCCGACCTCGAAGTGTAATTTGAAGGTATATCTCTATCGGTTTTACATGTACGTCATGCCGATTAATCAAGGAGCGAAAGATTCTTACATAAGTTATACACGCCCATCTAGTACATACAAACAGTTTTTTTTTTATTTACCTCAAATTTTAACATGTATCTTATTTTTTTTCCATACGTATAAAAAATATCGATGACAAGAATGTCGTGTATGTATGTATGTGTGTATATACTTCCGGGTCACGGGTGGGGGATTCACAAATTACCGAACGAGCATAGAATCGTGTTTGTTAATAGACATGCACATAATCACGCACATTTTAACATTGACGAGGTCAGCCGATTACAGCAACTGCGGTAAATACATTATCAAAATACATGTACAGAAAAAGTTTGATAATCGTAAACGAACGATAGTCGCAAAGTCAAAAGTTTAAAAATTCTAAAAACAAAGAAATCGTCGGATTTTCCCTTTATAATAATTGACGAAACTCTCAACCGTCTTCGTATCGACTTTCAATAATGTGGTGCGCAAAAATTGTAGCGTTTTACATCAATAATCTCTCACTCTCTCCCCCTCTCTCTCTTTCTCAGAGTCGCAGCGATGCAGGGAGAAGTCGCGAAGGAGCGCGAAGAAGAGGCCTTATAATTCCGCGGTAAGGAAGAATCCTATACACACACACAGGACGCCCTTGAGAGGAGCGGGCCGCGCGTCCTTGCATACCTCGGCTCCGCGGGGCTCTCTCCCCGCGAAATTTCAAAAAGCCAAGCTCGACAGAACCGCTCGTTATACCCCGGGCCAAGAAAAACGCGCAAAAAACGAAACCTGAAATTCGCATTCCTCCGCTCTCTCCTCCGCTCCTTATACACGTGCACGCGCGCACTCGCTCACACACACACACATATTCACTCTCTCTCTCTCTCTCTCTCTTTGTTTCTCTTTCTCTCGACGAGCGCGCTGTGCGCAGCCGCCGGCCGCAATTACTTCTCCACCTGGGAACGCGGAGAGCGGTCTGTGTCGTCGGGAGAGCGAGAAACGCGCGTAAGGCCCTCTTCTATATCTTTTATCATATCCCGGCTCTAGACGCTCTCGCGCGTTATCTCTCCTCGACTCGCGTTTTGTGTGTGTGTGTTTTGTGTTTTTTTTCTCTCTTTTAATTCACTCGTCTTACCGCCCACCCCCTCACTCTCGTTTTGATACATCAGTGGCTTTATACCTTTCTTTAATTATTAATCATTAATTAATTATTAATTTTTTTTTGCACAATTTCATTATCATTTCCATCGTATATAATATTAATAACTTTACAAACATCATTATTTAACCTATTACACGCACATCGATATCATCATATCATACGCGAGCACTCGCGCGCCGTCCCGGATCCGCGGCGCCGTGGAGCCCGAGCCCCGGCCGGTCATCAAGCCGGCTCGCTCTCGCCCTTCAGTCTCAGCCTGGCGAAGTCCTCGAAGATGATGTCGTCGCCGTCCGCCTCCTCGTCCAGCTGGATCAGGTTCGTGTCCTCGGCGCCCGCGTTATCCGGCCCGTTGCCGCTTCCATTGCCGTCCTCCTGGCTCTTGCTCCTCGTCGGGCTGGGCCTGGACGCCGACGACAGCAGCAGTCCGGCCTCCTCCTCCTCGGGCTTGGGATGCATGAGCGTGAAGGGCAGCTCCGCCACCAGCTCCCCAGCCAACGTGCCCAGGCAGAGCTTCACCTTGACCTTGTACTGGACGATGATGCCGAGGTTCTCGCGCTGCGTCGGATCGGATATGATCGTGCTCGAGGCCAGGTTCGTGTCCTCGTGCTTGAGCTGGCCGTCGAGGGCCAGGCCGCGCTTGTCCTTGTTGTCGGCGAGCGTCGGCCTCAGGGAGAAGACCTTGCTCAAGGTGAAGCCGGGCGCGACGCCGCTGTCGCTCTCCACCTCGGCCACCGTGCTCTTGTACTGGGCCGTCGAGAACAGGCAGATGTCCGCGAACTGCCTCACCGACACTTTAATCTTCTTCACGCTGCGGTTGCTGTTGTTGGCTATGTGCACGTTCACGGCGATGTTCTCGCCGTGGTGGTAGAGCTCCTTGTCGAGCGATACCTCGAGGTGCAGCTTGCTGGGCGACATCATGAAGTCCTTGCTGACCTCCGTCGAGGGCTGCTCGCCCTGCTTGCTCGGCGCGTACATGATCTTGCGTATCGCCAGCCTCACGCTGTTGCGCTTGTGCGGCTTGTCGTCCTGGCTCTCGCCCACGAAGACCTTGAGCTCGTAGTCGACGCCGCAGGGCTTGCCGGTGTCGCCCGGCGCCGGCTGCAGCGTCACCGAGGCCGGACAGTGGGGCGGCAGCTCGAAGTAGAACGGAAACGCATTGCTGCCCAGCTTCTTGATCAGACGCTCCTGGAGCCGGGTCAGCTCTCGGGGCTGCGTGCTCCCCGGCTGGACCGGGTAGATCTGCTTGGCCGCCAGGTACAGGTCCTTCCTGAACGTCAGCCCCAGCACGTCCAGGTCCTCGCGGCCGTACTTGAACGCGGCCAGCACGTGGCCGAAGACCTTGCGGTTCTTTATGTAGTCCGGGTCGATGAGGACGACGCCGTCGATGGGGTCGACGTGGCTGATGTGGTCGACGAAGTCCCGCTTGCCCAGGTAGACGGTGATCTTGCCGTTGGGCGAGGACTTCTTGAAGACCCGGGTCGCCTGGCGCTTGTTCGCGCTCTCGATGCTACTGGCCATTGCCCCGGAAGAAGCTTTGTGTGCGTCTACGGGGGGATATATCTTGATGGATCGATGGATTGGAGGGAACTGTCTCCTCCACGAGAGCTTGCAATTTTCAGCGGAGCCCCCCTCCTCTCTGGGTCGTCAGCTTGCAATTAGGATGGCATGCCAAATTTTGTGCAGTTGGATTATCGAGCTGTAACGTCACTCTCGTCCTCTTGGTCGTTGACGTCTCTCTGTTGCGGACAGCGCCGCCCGGATAAATGATTTTCCTCCGATCGTCCGCTAATCGGCCTGGCAATCGGAACCTGCCCTGGCGCCGTCTAGCCTCATTACCGGGCTCTCTCTCTCGCTGGCTCTACGCTTTTCCCACCCGCCGGCCGACGTCTGGCCGCCTATTTGGTCATACGCAAGCACGCACGCTCGCCGGCTGTATAGCCACAGGTTCTCTATCTCTCTCTCTCTCTCTCTCTCTCTCTCTCTCTCTCTCTCCTTTCCGGTGAGGGCTATAAATTTATGCGCGCATTACCGTCCAGTGTGCGCGCCGCTTCAATTTCGTGTCAACCCAGAAAAATATATGGAGAGAGGTGGGGGGAGAGACAGTGGATAGAATAAATGTATTAGACGGTTTCGTGTCGTCGTCGTTCGTTCGTTGCCTGCCTGGCTCGCTCTCACGTGCTCTTCCACTTTTTCCACTTTCAGCTAATTAAGGTACACTTACGAGCCTCCCGAGAATTGCCTTCCCGGAATAATTAGATTTTTCGATGCCGCTCGGAGGTGTACGTGTGTATGGTCGATCGAAAAATGGCACACGCACACACACGGATATATATACACGAGCACGCGCGCGCTTACGTTCGCCCACACGCGTGTGTGTTTGTTTTTTTCTTCTTTCGGCTTTTTCTTCCTCGGATGAAAAGTCTTTTGCACTCTCGGTTATCTTCTTAGAGGTAAAAATCCTCGTTGCTCTGGCGCTCGCTGAGTATTGCGATGTACATAATTTACACAGGCGGTCGGCTCTGCTTTACAATTGATTCACGCCGATCGATCGTCAATAATTAATCTCTACCAGTGAATTACCTCCTCCTCTAGTGAGCTCCTCTATTAGCGGATTGTCCCAGTGAGTGTGTGTATGTGTGTATACAAGTGTGTGTACGTCTCTCTCTCCTTCTGTCTCCGTCTCTCTGCCGGTCGTCGTTATCAAATTTAAACGTTCACGTTAACATGCTTCCTACTCGATAAATTCGATGTCATTGAATCCTGTAGAACGTATATGGCGCCGAGTGCGCATGCGCATCGCTGGGCCTGCATCTACACGGTACGCACTTATTTATCCCATCCACGAGCAGCATCGGACGCCTTTTATTATTATCCGCTCACAGCGCGCCGTCAAAAGCAAACTCGCACCAGCCGATAAACTCGTCAAGTCTCGCGTGTATCACTGAGCAGCGATGGGGCAACGATCGGCCGATCCAGAGTCCACGCCCGCGCGACACTAGCCTCGCACTCCGACATTGTTGGTTATAGCCGCGCGGCGCCCGCGGAGCCATGCAGCAGCAGCAGCAGCGGCGGCAGCGGCGCAGCCAGCATTCCTCCTACCATCCTCCTCCTCCAGCCAGCTGTTTATTATCACGATAATGCCCCGGAGAAATTCCAGCGCGAGATCCAATGTCGGCCGGCCTGGGAGCGAGTCCATCGGCGGCCTCCGGAGAGAGAGCGGCCCCGTTCTCTTGGCTTATCGTCCCTCTCGGCGGCTACGGCAAACGCCCAGCGCGGATTATTTTTCCTCCAGTCGGCGTACACACTGAGCACACACTGCTGCAACGCGCGAGCGCGCGCGCATGCACACACACACACACGGACTAGCGACTCTCTGTGTGGCTATGTGCACGGAGCGAGGGACACACTGCGCGCTTTGGGAGCCCCGGCGTCGATGCAAAAGCCAGTCGGCGGCGCGCGGAGCGCGACGAGCCTGCTGCCTGGAGAGCCGAGAGTTGATACACTCCGTGCGCGGCTGCGGGCAGAAGAGCCGAAATAAAAAGGGAGACACTGCTCCGAGAGCGGCAGCTCTGGCTCTCTTACCGTACGTATACGCACGCACGTTTAATAAAAAGGAGGCAGGAGCCAGCTCCGGGATGAGAGCCACTGCGCGTGAGAGAGAGAGAGCAGCAGCGCTCTTATAGAGGGAGCAGCCGAGGATGGAAGCAGCAGCGGCGAGTTTGCGGGATGTCGATGTATATAACGCGAGCGTGCGTGTATATACACGCGCGTACTGCCGCGGGGATGGGACACAGAGACTCGCGGGAGAGGACAGCGCGCGAGGTGCGAGGAGTGGCTCAAGGCCGCTGGCTCTCACGGCGAGCGCGCGGCGAGCTCCAGACTCGACGAGAAAAGGTAGCAGCGCGGACTGAGACGCCGACGCGCGTACGCCGCACGTATTTTACGTGGACTGCCGCCGCCATGGTTCACTCACACACACGGCCCCGAGCTTCCCTTCTCTAGCTCTCTTGTGTGTGTGTGGCTGTGCTATAGCACACGGCTCTGCCGTTCGTTCGCCTCGAGCTGCCAGCGCATCGACTATGGAGGACGGATAGAGGGACGACGCTTCTGGCTTTTTCGAGAGCCACTGCCCGAGAGCGCCAGCGTCCTGCGGCGCTTGATGATACTGAGCGGGTGATGGTTGTGTCTCTGATGGGCTCTCTTTGTCTTTTTGGTGTCTTGGTTGGGTTTAGAGACGGTGCGGAGGGACTTGGGGGATAGGGTAAATATTGAGATGGCCGAGGAGGATTCTAGAGAGGTGATGGTGCTTGAGGAGAATGGAGAGGTTAGGAGGGAAGTGGCAAGGTTGGCGGATTTCGGAGCGTTGCGCAAGAGGATTAGGATGAGTGGAGAGGAAGGATTTTGTAGGATCGGTTGAGATATTGTAATTAGTGTTGGAATGCGATAACGGAGACTGCAAAATATAGCAGTTTGTTCTTTGTAATTGGGCTTATTTTTTATTTTTGGAAAACGTGTTGTTTTTAAAAAGTCATTATCGATATATAAAAACCGTACGACACACGTTTTTGATCGCTTTTTTATTTTTAACAATATGTTTATCAAAATGAGTAAACTTTTGATAAAGTTTTATTTGCTCCAAAATTTATTTTAAATATAAACAAAAAGTACTTTACTCCAAAACAAGTTTTGAAGTTGATAGTTTCTTTTGCTCCAAAATCAATTTTGGAACAGAAATAATGGAACGTAAACAATTGATTCAATAATACTAATTGGAAATAAATTTTTTTATTAATTTGTATGATTATTGTTCTTATAAAATATATTAGAAAAAAGAATATTTTCTTTGAATAATTCGAATAAAAACTGAATATAGAATTGTTAACAGTTTAATAGATCATTATGTACTTGGAATTTGTAATACTTAAAATTTACGTTTTTTACTTAAATTTAAACATTTTTTTAAATATCATTAATTTTTAATAAACTAAGATCTTTGAAAAAGTTACCAATACGTCACATAAAATTTACTAAAAAAAATATTTTTTTAAAAAAACAAATGAAAATTTTTTTAAATTCATGTATAAGATACAGTTTAACAATAATCCAGGATTGTAATAGAGAAACACGCTAATTCAAAAGAACAAAAACATATGTTTTTTTTTAAATAAATCCTACAATAACAGCTGTAAATATGAGCAAACACAAAAATGTCACTATAACTTTACCCTGACAACGACAACGGCATTAGTTTACAAATCGCTATTGTGAAAACGAAACGTACACCATAAATTTGTCACGTGCGTTAAGTATTCCAGATAGAAAACGCTTCGATAAGTCATTCACGGTCCACAAGAAAATTCTGCACAATATGTGTAATAGAGAGAAATCTTGTAAACAAACGTCTGTAAATTACAAAATACTAATCCTTAGTTATTGCGCTTCGAGGTGCCATTTTCAGCGCGGAGACGTTGCTGCTCGGACGTGACCGTATAAACGTATTCGTGACAGTGGCGAGGTGCGAATTTCAGTGGATTCGTAGAAAAACCGCGTCCGAACGTGCGAAATGTGTAGCCTCGGATGCAATAAGTCGAGAATTTCACACGAGGTAGCTTGGTAATCTTATCCAAATGTCGACAATCTGTGCTGCGCGCGATCCGAAGATTACGCACTTTTCCCATTTCCCAATCGCGATGATCGGAAGGGAAAAATGTATCGGAAAGGTTGGTTATCAAAGAAATTATTGTTTTAGATCCATTCATAAATTATTTCTCAAAATTTTCTTTAATTAAAGACTTTTCATACTTTAGCTCTTCACCTTTAGGCATTTTATCACTAAAATTTTAATAATTACTATTTTTTTACTACACTCGAGCTAAATTAAAATTCTACCATAAACGGCAACAGCTAACAAGTT
>JAPYZA010006978.1:0-16393 GCA_030522685.1 Eupelmus azureus
AGAGGGAACGGAGAGACAGACGTGGCAAATAATACTCCCAGGGAAGATCAGCGCCGAGCAGCTCACCTGGCCGATAACGGAAACGCGTTTTCCGTCGCGCGTATATAACCGGCGACGGCTATTTTACGCACTCGTATCCCCGTGAAATTAAAAGCTAAAGGGAGGATCGATATCAGCGGCTCGGCTCCGGGCGAAAGTGACGAGGAGAGACGAAGCTCGCCGAGCGTGTAATGCGTATGGTAATGCGACTAACCAGTCGCGGGCCGGAGATTAGGATCGAGAAGTCGGTGTAAGCGGCCGTGGCTTATCGGCTGGCTCCCGATGTCGGCGAGCTTGTAGCGGAGATAAGTCGAGTGCTGAACGTATTCTTGGTCTCGATATGCTTCGATTTGTAGTTTGCGCGAGCTTTTGTGGACGGCTAGGTTTTGAGATGGCTTCCGGTTTTAGTGGGGGTGGGAGATGATAGAGTCGGATGGCTGGGAGTCGGTTACTGGTGTCGCGAGGTGTTTTTTGTTACTTTTGACGGATATCGATTTTAAACGAGGTTTCGAGCGAATATTATTTTTTTTATTTACTTGAGGTACAGATGGTAAAAATTTTTGTACTTTTATAGAAGAATGTTCATCGGTCAGCAATTACACAGATTGAAAGAGACAAGATAAAGCAAAGGCATATTGGCAATTAGGCAATAAGCGTAATAAACGGCATTAGCAATCAAGTTAAGCGCAATTCGATTATATTCCATCTCGCGAAAATAGTGCTCCATTCGAACACTTTCGGGGATATGAACTTGAGCGAAAACTTAGACGATGCCGAGGCGCGCGCGCGCCGTTTCAAAGCTTGCGCTAACTTCCCGAAGTAAAATTGACTTTGTATTAAGTAAATTCAACTTTAATTGGTCCGCCCAATATAACCCGACAAACTTGCCCCCTCCTCCACTCCCTCGCAGTAGCAATAACTTTCCCCCTGCGCAAACACACACTTCCATAACTCGCGAGCTCCGAACACAGAAACCGAAGCTTTCCCAGCCCTCCAAAAACTCAAAACTTTCCCTCCTCAAAAAATAAAGGAAAAAGAGAGAAACGGCTCGAAAGATCAATAGTCAAATATCGTCGTGATCGGCCCGTGTTTGAGCTCGGCCGGTAATTACGAGAGCCAGCTCTCGTGTGTGCTCGCGAAAAAGAGGGAATTAGGCGGGGCGCGCGTGGGCCCTCGTGAATAATGGAGCGCGATCGATTAGTTAATTGCCGCTTCGTCAGGGATCGGTCTTTTCGCTCTTAATTCGCTCGGGGCTCCGCACGCACAGCTGATGAAGCGCGCGCTCGCTCGCTTTGGCATACCACGGGTGTCGTCGATCCCTCCCCGATAGAGCCGAGGCCTTGTCCCGAGCTCGGCTTTAATAATGCCGTTTTGCCCTTTTTTTGCGCTCGGCCTTCGAATCTCGTTATTTCGACTGCTCGAATGGTCCGGGCGGAGAGGGCTTTTGTACGAGGATGTGGCCGAGGGAAGGGGAAATTAAAAAAACAATTGTTTTTTGTTGATGAGGTAATGGAGTATTTATATAGTAAATGTTTTACTATGTTGTTGAAAGGGAGTATATTCATCGCTGTTTCATTGATTAAAATATATTCTCTAAATTTTTCATGTACGATTCAGATATGTTGCTTGCAAATTATGAAATATTCCAGTTCAAATAGCATTAAATTTTCAATATCCGATCAGGCCTTTTGAAACTTTATAAAAGTCTATAGTATAGATTCAAAAGACTCGAAATCTGATTAATTTTTTGTAAAGTTAAAATATTTGTATTGAAGTTATACAGAAGCTCAACTCATATATTTTACAAATGAACTCTTCTTCATTTCTGGAATGATAAAAAGCGTATCAATTTACAAAATCCAATAATACCACAAACAATACCTCAAACAGACTATTTCCCAAAACCGACTACCTTTTAAAACGCCATTCCCCACTAATCATCTAATTGGCAAAGTCAGCCCAAAAAAATCCCTCGCCATCTCCCCTCAGCAAAGCCTTGGCTAACTCGCCGAGAACAAACATCCCATCGAGCCAACAGCCCTTGACAAAAGAGACTCGCGCGCAAAGAAAAGCTAACTCCCGAACGCGAATCGCATACGTATAAGAGTCGCGAATCCTAGCCCCCGTAGCCGGGCTCAATTTGGCATGCAAGCCGCGGCGCATTTCGAGGATCCAGTGCGGGGGCTGGGGCTGTGCGCGCGAGCGCGCGTGGAAATCCTTTTGGATGGTAATTCCCAGGAGCGCGCACGAATTCCCGCTTTGCGAGAATAAGGCGCTAGAGTACAGCAGCGGCGGCGGGCCCCCGTGTAGATTTATGCTAACCACGTGGAGCGGCGCGATAGCGCGGTCTAATAGCCCCGCGTGTTGCGGCCGACGTCGGTGCGTTAAAATGACGTTGATAGGCAGGCCTCGGGTCCGGCCTCTCTATATCTCTACCTGGCTTTCTCGCTCCGCGGCTGCAAAGACAAGGCCTGGATACCCGATTACGCGAGCGCTGCAGTCTACGCACTTCCGTGAGATAGAGCTCGAGTTATTTATGGAGCGAGAGAGACAGATGTAGAGCCGCTGCTGCAGTCGGCGCGTTTTCCTCCTCTGCGCAGGCCGCGGCTCTAATGTAATGCAACGCGCAGACCTCAAAGACTGACACCCGCACTTTGTCCTAAAAGCTCCCGTGCCTGGGCGCGCGCTACTCACATTTTTCTTTCCCCCTTTTCAGCTTTCTTCCTGCTTCTTTTATCTTTATCTTGGCCTGTATAATTAATTTATTCATTGCCTGTTTTATGACTTTCATCCTGAATAAATGATTAGGGCGCTTTTACGCCGATAGAATGCATATGCTAATTGCGAGATTTACGCGAGAGCCCGACTTTTTCAGGAGCCCGAGTAACGCAGCCGCGCGCTGGAATTTTGCGAAAAATGTCAGTCAAGGCTCTCTTGGTGCGGGCTAATGTAAAATCGTTTCGTAATTAATTAAATCTTTTGATTAATCATTAGCGAGGATGAAACGCGTCTTTGTTTAGCGTTGGATTAAATTTTACGAGCAGCTCGGCAACGGCGCTTCGCAATTTTATTTTCTCCGCGCTCGCGTCAAGTTACAATCGGGATATCCTGTTTCCGTTTTATTCGATTTTTCGGATGTAACTGATTCTTAATGAAGTACTATATTGTTTTTATTCAAACCGATGGCGTAACATTTTACTGCACTGCATGTTAAGGCCATCAAAAATTTTATTAATACACAAGAATTCATTGATTGATAGGATAGATTCCGCGCGCAAAGCCGCCGCGGCAAAAAAGTATTCTATCGGTTTTTGGCATCGAAAAATAAAAAAAAATTTTACAATCATTTTAGCGCGCTTCGTTTAAATATTTCCCAGGGAACAAATATCCGTAGCTGTAAATATTAAACGATCGAGAAAAAAATAGTTCAAAATTCAGCGCGAAAAAGAGCGATAAGCCCGCGATCAGACCTAGCAGTCCCTCGTAAAACATCGCGAAACCGAGCCCAGGCGCCAGATTAAAAAGTCAACTATTTTGCATGGCACATAGAGCGGACTCACGCACGCGTAAATTATTCATAATTCGCTTTCTCTTATAAATAACCGAGGCTCTCGCTCACGAGAGGACGGAGAAAAAGAAAGAACGCGCGGCGCGCCGCTCGCGCGGGCGACAATGGCTCCATAAAAAAGCCCTATAAAGAAGCAGCCGGAGAGAGAGAGGGCAGGATGAAAATCAAAGGAGCGTGAAGTGCGAGGGTGAAAAAAAAAGAGGAGGCCGAGAAGGAGAAAGCGAAATTAGTTGCAGGAGGAAAGAGGCGTGAATTTGAGTCTGCGTGCGCGCCGAGGCGCGAGTTAGACGTAGAGCTAAAGAGCAGAGAGACCGGTAGCATAATGCAGGCGGCGCAAAAGGAGAAATAAAAATGGGTGTGCGCGAAGATGCAAGGGACGCGAGCAAAGAGAGAATTGCGGGCTTCGAGAGGGGAAAGACGCGCTGCGGGTGTGTGTATGCGCGGCCGGCACGTGAGAATAATGAGCGCCGGGCTGCTCGCAAAGCCGTCCGGCGACGCGGCTGTATGTGTATGAATATACATCCAGAGACTAGCGCTGCGAGCGTGAATCTACTTGCCGAGGCGGAGCTACGTGTCTGCCGGCTGCGGGGCGGATTTTAAATTACGACACTTTTTGGAGCTTCTTATTGGCTGTAGTTTTCAAAGTGAAGAGTAATTAGCTAATTTCGCGCGGATGTGCGTAAAGTAACAAAAGCCTCTCGAATAACGTAAATAATAACCAATAAGTCGGAAGGAATAAAAATCCCTGTAATGAAAGTACGTTAATACCCTCTCCGCGTTATAGGAGCAAAGATCAATAACATACCTTCCTCGTTCGCGCGCGTGTATTAGCTACCGTACGCGCGCGCGCGCACATAAAGCAGTACCTGGCGTACAGGCGCGTATTAACGTTTCAGCGGCAGCGAGCAGCCGGTTACACTTTTTGCCGCTACGAGGCACAGTCGCATTTTCCGCGGCGCATACCCAGCTCATATTCGCCCTCCGGAGCCCAGAGAAATGAATTCTTTATCGCCGTCTCGCACTTGCATTCCCCCACCTCTCTCGCTCCTTTCTTCCTCTTATTTCCCTCTCGCCTCTTTTTAACACCGCGAACCTAAGTATTCCTGCGCGTGCGTGCGAGAGCTGGTTCGAGGAGGGAGAAAAAAAACGACTCGTCACGCTGCCCCTTTCACCGGGGGATTAGCGAGCGCGTGCATTACTCGCGTTAGGCCGGCTATGTATGTGTTTTTTACGAGGCCGCGAGATCGCGCCGGATAGTGCTGGATTTTGAATGATTGGCTTTTTGTTAGAGCGGCGAGGCTCTCTTTTGCCAAGTAGAACGTGATATTGATAGAGAAACGGCTCGTTTCGTATTCCGCTCGCGCGGGCTCCTGCTTAATTTATGCGCGCTTTATGTTTTAGTGACGAATAATGCCCTTTCGATTTAAATACATAATTCATCGCTCTTGGCTTTATCGCGCGGCGCTTATTTTTTCAGCCCATTGTGCGCCGCGAGGTGGCTTTCGATTGTTTTAGCGACGAGGATTACTCCGGCCCGCGTTTCTATGTTTGAGGCTCGATGTATTATTAATAAGCAGATTCAAAGTCAGCTTTTTCCGCGCGCGGCACTATTAAGTGCTTTATAACAAGTTTTGCTGTTGACCTATATTTTGGAAATTAGCTCCGAGTTAAAAGCACTTTTATAATTTATCTACTAAAAGCTTTCGAAAATTCTCCATGCAAATTGTTTAGCGAAGAAACAGACTTGACAAATATGTAAGTGGATTCGAAGCAATAAAAAACAGCCACGCATTTTCAAAATCCTTTGGAAAAAACTAACATTTCCGTTGACACCCGCTACGCGCACTCCCGGCTGCATATTTAAAACACACAGCGACAATCTCGCTGATGCTATAATTCCATTAATTTCCCCCAAAGCAGCGTCCGGCTCTACCGGCATTAAACGCGCCTATTAAAAGGCGCAAACTCCATCCGTCAGCGACGTTAAAATTCCCCAGCCAAACCCAAACGCAGCCCACGTATACCCAGGAATTAAGCCACCTCAGGCGCTCCGATCAATCAAAGCCACCTTTTCCATAGCGCATCCCCCGAGCTCTATCGAGCTCGCTTATACACAAGTCCTGCAGGTATACAACAGCTGAGAGAGAAAGAGAGGAGAGGGCCGGGGGAGCATGTAGCGGCGCGATGTATCACCTCCGGGTAGGGAACTCCCGTTGCGAAGAAAAATGCGATCGGCGCACTTGCACTCACGCGCGCGTACGTGTAGGTAGAGCTCCGCTCGGAGGATAAGGCGAGGACTTAATTTATCGCTGTTGCGCCTCTTTTGATTCAGGGTCACGAGGAGATATCGCGCAGCGCGGATGAGGCATTTGCCTCGCCATTCGTTCTCGCTGATGCATGGCTCGCATTTTGAAAAACTTTTACGACTACCTACGGGGGAGGACGAGAGATTCGAGATTCTCGCGACTAGTTTTCGGAGCGGAGCCGGGGGAATATTTCGACGCGCCAGCGCGTGGATATGCACAATACCGGGGAGAGAGGGGGGAGGGAGGGGGGGGGGGGAGCTGGCTCTTCGACTCTGACAAATAACGCCGAAATCGCCGGAGGAATGCGAGAGCCGGCAAGGACAGGCTGCGAAAATATTTAACGAAAGTGAGGCTTTTGTGAGCCGCTGGATTTACTGAATTATAAGTTAATAAATAAGAGGATTTTAAGCTTCGCGGTGATTTTTTTCTCTTTTTTCTTTGGCCGTGTTTTATTTCTTATTTGTTTTGTGCTATTTCAAACACGTTTTTTAGGGTTATTGTTTTTCTTTAGATTTTTATTATGTCTTGAATGTCTGAATAGATTTGTGTTTTGATTATTACTCAAATATAAATTAATACATACTGTATTTAACTGGATAAAATTAGAAATTAATTATTCGTATGATTATGAATTAACATTGCAAACAGTAAAAGAAAATATATTAATTAAACGCTGTATGATTTTATTCATCTTGTGCGCATCAAAATAGATCTGAGCTTCTTACGTTGACCTACTTTTGGAATTAGATAGCTCAGTTAAATATAGAAAAGTAAGCATAAAGTGTCTTATTCCGTTTTGTACGACGGCACTGTTATAGTATTACTATTTTAAATGAAGAAAAATATTCAACCTTACATTCATACTCAAACAACATTTCTTTTCATTATTTAAAAGTCATATTACATTAGCTAGTTTTCATACTTTTGTTATCTTTTCAACAGTCTTTGTATTTTTTCAACTAAAATACACAGAAAAGTACAAATGTTATTGCAAAGTTAAAGAAAAAGAATTGCAATAACTATGAAATTCAAATAAAAATTGTTAAATACAAATTTCATAAACGAGGAACTAAATTGAATTAGAGACTTTAGTCTAGAAACGACAAAATTGCGGTCGTCTGCTTTAAAATAAAATGTCTTACAAGAGAACGGGGAATTGCGCAATTAAAGCCGTTATATCGTAGACATGACACTGACCTAATTTGATTAACCTCCACAGCTCTTACAAGCGTTAAGAGCCGGCGACTCCAAACAGGAGTTTCCGCTTTGATAAGATATCTTTGGCGAACTCTGACATACAAATCTAAAGTTTAGTCGCGTTCGCTTGTACCGATGTAGATACGTGATTTGCAAATCCGATGAACTTTCGCTCCACTCTTAACAGATTAGTATTTATACATTTTGGTTTTACTCATTTACAAGTAAATATCTTCATACAGATTTGAAAACAAAGGATGGAGCTTTATTTTTAATTCTAATGTTTTTGTTTTGGCTTTCAGCAAATATTAAAAACAATGTTTTTCTAAATTTTCACGTTTTGTAAACCGTGAAATTATGTTCAAGCACGAGTTTTATTTTTGCAGAGTTAACGATCCTCTTTGAAAGCTACTTCTACACATTCTCGAAGCGTTTTTCTGGTCATTAAGGTGGAGCTTCTTGCCGCCATGTGCTCGTAAGAAATACTGTATTCTTTAAAGTATACCGTAAATACGGAATTGTACGATTCATACATCTTTTTGCAGCAGACTTTATTTCTCAGGCTTTTAAGTTACCAACTAATATTAAAAATAGTCGTTGCTCGCGAATACTCACATTGTTAAATAAATTGATGAAATTGCCAAAAAAGGCTCAAGAGAATACCAACGATCCAGAAAGTAACCTTTATTCACAGGCCCACTTCACCAATTACCACAGCCACAACAAAACGAAGAAAACTCGACTAAAAATCAGTGAGCCCAAAAAAAGGTCAAAAAAGCTTTCCAAAAATCGACGTCGCTCAGGAGTCTCATCAGTTCCCCTCAAGCTCCCAACAGCAGCTCAAGCTCTCGCGAAAAATCCGCAACAGCTCCAACTTTCAGCCGGGGCGGGCCTCCAGCCGTGAAAAATTGCTCTCTTCGCGGTACATTGACGAACGCTCTCGCGAAATGAGATTTTCCAGCGATGAGCCCCGCTGCGCTCTGCCTCCTCACTCTATTCGGGAACTTCAATGCCGGCCTGGAGAGCGGCGGAAAAAAGAGAGGAAAACGCTGAAAGAGGGTCAGCGACACCGCGTTCTAATCTGCGCGCTCGCGCAACAATGAACTTGAGCAGATGACGGCAGAGCCGCGCTGGGGCATTGGAGATGCGTGTGCGGCTGCGCGATAGCCGGGGAGAGAAGTGTATCGCTGCTGCCGAGCTGGTGTTATTAAGCGAATCGGCCGGCGGAGTATTGGTGGCAGGCTGGGCGCGGAGCTATCGCTTTTTGGACGGCTGTGCGTGATGCGGAGCCTACGGCTATTGAGAATCGTTTTTGTTCGAGCGCCGAATGGAGGTATTAAGTTGTTTGCGATCGATTGGTGTTTCGTGTTTGGCGCGAGGGATTGGTATATTTTCGGGGATAGGTGCGAGTTTTGATGAATTTTTAGTTTGGGCTTTGTTTAATTGTGGCGCGTGCGATTAAATAACGGAGGATGGAGAAGGTGTTTATCGCAGTCATGTGAGTGTGCGATTGACTGATTACGGTGTAACTGTGAAGATTAGATATGATTTCTGAATAGAAGCGCATTTATTGTACATGTGAAAAATATCAAAGTTAATACCACAGTAGTCCGATTTTCAGTTTTTAAATCAACTTATGAATTATTGTAAAATCATTTAAGTGAAAATAAATTGAAAAATAAAAGTGTAGCTTGCTTAAAAGTGAGTTATTCATTTTAGGGCCATGGCTGCTAAAATATCTGAAACTACAAAGCCCAAGAATAACATGGTTACTATATATCTGTATATACAAGGAACAAGCTCTTCTTCCTTGTTTTCCTATATATAGATATAGAACTCATGTTATTCTTGAGCTTTGTGGACTATACCTTTTGTCATAACCCTTAGTCATAATATGAATTAAAGATGCATTAAGCTTCATCATTGTGTAATCAAAACGAATTTTATTTGAAAAGCAATAGTCGTCCTATAATCCCCAGTTACTTCCAGCCTCGTCTATTCCATTCTCTAACACCGCCAACTAGCACTGCAATTTCAAACGCGAAAAAAAGTTTGTCACCAAAGAAAAAGTCAACCTATAAATATTACTGTCAATTAGAAAACTTGCGCGAGCGCGCAGAGCCGCCGCTGAAAGAGCCAATGCAGGAATAACTTTCGCGCGCGTCAAAAATCATTTCACAGCTTTTACGAGCCGCCAGACTCTCTCTCTCCACTCTCCCCGTCCGGGGCTATTAATTCGAATCAAAGAACGTCACACGCGACGGCTTCACTCTCTCAAGTGGCACTGCCGCGCTCCTCCAGAAAAAGAGCCCAGCAGCAAAACGCAAGAAAGAAGGACGGGGGCGCAAGACGAAGAGGTGCGAGCAGACGATCGAACTAGGCAAGTTTCGACGAAGGGAAGTTTCTTCCCCCTGAACTTTCATTACGGCCGGTGTGGACCCCCCGTCGACTATACGCGAAGGTATGATTGGAAAAGTTTCCGGATAGTTCGCCGGGCCAGGCTCTCTCTCGCGATGTATTCTTCGCCGGCCTTGCGATTGGTTACACGCGAGCGGCGCAGTTAGCATTTGCAAGTTGCATCCGATAACGGATCGCGAGCGACCTTTCTTACTCGCCCCTCTATCTGCGAGCTCGAACCAATTAAGCGAATTCGATTCTCTGTCTTGAGATGAGCCGGAGCTCGCTCCTCCTTTTTTGCGCGTCGCCTGAGAGCTACTCGCTAACTTCGACGTAGAGGATGGACTGACGGATGGGTTTTTGCCTTATTTGCTGCTAGCACCTTCTTTGCGTCACTCGCGCTGACGGTGAGCTTGGGGAAATTGCTCGGGTGCCGTTTGCGAGGATGCTTTGATGCTAGGTTGGTTTCTTTTTTGTTTGGTGATTCGTAAGTGGGGTTAGAGATCGGTCGGGATGAGTGAAGATGTGAGATTTTTTTGTGGTTATGGTTGTATGTTAAAATAGTTGCAAGTTTTTTAAGCAACAAGTCGGAGTATTAAAGAGATGAGTGAATTTTTGCGACTTAAAAATAAATAAACACGCTGTTTACTTTTCAGTAATATAGCATGCTCTAGTATTTTCGTCGGCTATTTCTGTAAGTGTCGTTTTAGAGTGGGAAGTGCGTTAAATTTGAAGCTGGAATATGGCTTTGGCTATTTTCCAACTAAAATACTTGTGGTCGGCATCCCTAAACTTTTCCATCAAAAATTCAACCATATGATATTAATTGTGTTATGTTTCATACCATCATATCTAACTATTCTAACTAAATTAATTAATTCCTAATCAAGTTAACAAAAGTCAAATAATTGTCAATGCGTGCATAAATTAATTTTATTATATAATAAATCCCTAGTTAAAAAATCTATTAAATCCCATTAAATAATCCAGTGAATGGGTAACGTGCCAGTAAATTAAAATCCATTAGACAATGTTTTACTGCACGTTTAATAAATTTTTTAGACTGAAATTAAAATGGTTTTTAAAGTATTAATTACAGTATGCATAAATTAATTAAAACTAAAAGTCAATCCAAAAGTACAATATTAACATAAATCATAATCCCGAATATCCTCTCCTTCCAACCCAACAATGTAGGTCAACATCAAAACTTAAATCCCATTCGCAAAGAACGCAATAAAACGTCCGACAACACCGCAAACTCCGGGCAAACTCGCACTTCTATAAATCACAATTAATTTAACACACTCGAAGCTCCTCCCAACCGCAAACATAAACACGTCGCGCAGCGAAGAAAATCAAGCGCTGGCCTTTTCGTCATCCCGTAATTGCCACGCGCGCTCTCTGATATTTCCAGATCACGTACGGACCATTCCAATGATTCAGCATCCGGAGATAAATTCGCAGCCGGGGCAGCGCTAGCAGGCAAGAAGCCCCGTAAGTACCTCGGTCCGTTATGCAAACTCACTCGAGGGACACATCGGCCGCTGGACGACGCCGAGGACTTGAAAAAAAAAGCGCCAAGAGCGCGGCAAGATGCTCTTTGCTCGCGCGTATTGCCAGAGTGGGTTTTATGTATGGCTGAATGCGGGATGAGTTATGGGGCCTGTCTAGCTGCGCGCGTGTTTACGAATTCATCGGCACGCGCGCGCGCCTGGCTTTTAAGAACGAGTTTTCTCCGGGAATGCCAATTTTTGCGAATAACTTTGATTTCTTTGCGGGGATTTTTATTCGCGCCGGATATTGCTGGGGAATAAAAAGGAGAATGGCTTTTTCGATTTTTCCTCTGTGCGATTGCGTAAGTGCTTGCTGGAGTACGGTAAGAAGCGCGATAAATTTGTATTATGTATCATAAATTTGCTTGAAAAACATTATTCACAACATTATTATTAACAATAAATTATAAACATTAATTTCTCGATATTTAAAAAAAATAAATTTCTCTCTCGCAGTTTTGTTATATCGGCCAGACGTCATCGATATAATTAATCGTTCAAAATATCGACACGTCCCGCTCCGGAAAGTTCGTGCAGCGCGCAGGTTTCAGACGGGATAATCCGTTGAAAAATATTTTCTTAGTATAAACACGCGCGCGGCTTTAATCTCCGAGCTTTTTTTCAGCATCATTCAAGATAAACAAATACTGCATCCAAGCAAGCTGAAAATAAAGCGAAACACATTGCACGTCGTACCTAGACTTTCTAAATATTTATCCGCGGCGCAGCGGAGCGCGATTGAGACGTATCTCTCCCGCTCTCTCGCACACAATACAGCTCTCGCGAGCGAGATGGCCAGCCAAGAAGCACTTTCCTTTCTGCCTGCCTGCCTCCGCCGAGCGAGAAACGAGTTGTCTAGGAGAAAAAGCAAGATTACGCACAATGCAAAAGCAGAGAGTCGAGAGCCGTAAGTATATACATACGCGGCAGGCGCGGATGGCCGGCAGCAGTTGCCGCGTGTACACGATAGAGACGCTCGATTTATCACTCGGCGCGTGCGCCTAGAATATTACATGTATCATCCGGCGCAGGCGGAAATTCGCGCGAGGCGCGGAGAAAAAAATTGATAATCCACGAGTATAGCGCTGCCGTCGCCTGCGAGCGTTTACAGATTTTATTTATTTTTGCTTTATATATCCCCCTTTTTGTCGTCGCTGCGTGCCCTCTGTGTTTCCGTGCTTTGTTATGCCCGGTATATACATTTTATTCGAGCTGCATCGCAAGCACGCGCAGCACGAGAATAATGTACATTTTGAACGAGGAGCGAGCTACTCGTGCACTTTTTAGCCTGTAATGTTCCGCGAAACACTGTGAGCATCGTTTGACAATAGACAGGAAAGCCATTTGTTTAAAAATTTATAGACAGTCTTCCCGTGAAAAAGCGATACGCAAACACTCGTGCAAATACATTTTGCCCTCTGCAAATAAAGCTCTGAAGCTTGTCCATTTTGTTTTGAATTTCGGCATATTTCACTTGTTTAATTTCCAACTAGATTAACGTTTTCCCCGCTTTGCGAGCGCGCGTCGTAATCACGAGCGACGCGAAATATGCATAAACATTTTTAAAACGTTTTAATTTTTCCTTCAAAAACTTCGAATCGATCGTACGAGCCGCAAATTCAAAAGTAAAAGTCGCTCGTCGTAAAGATTTTTTACTGCACTCTCACGTATGCTGAAAAGCTCGCGGCAGTCGTTCATTTTAATGCTTTGCGTATACAATAAAAAAAACGGGGGTGAAAGTAAAAACTAGCGCACGAATCACGCGGCCAAGTTAGACGCGGCAGTGAAAGGCTAGCCAGCACACACTCGTTGGCCCGTTTTTGCGCGAGCGCGCGCAGCGCAATAGCTACATAAACGCCGAGACCAAACTAAGGCTTGTAAAGACAATAGCCGTTACAACGGTATAACTTTTTTGAAGCAGCGAATCCGAAGCGCGAGCGAATCACGTGAAGTTGCGCTCTCGCGCGCTAAACTAAGGCATTACGTAAAGTTAGAACGTTTTTTCGGCGCTCGTGTGTGGCAGTCGGATTGCTTTTCGTGAGCGTTTTTTTGTTTTATTGGATTTTCAGGCGGGCTTCGCGCAAATAAATAAAGCGTCTTTTTTAATGCACTCTGCGAGTTTTTTAGTGTTTTATATGGCAAAGTTTTTCAGTAGTCGATAAACAATAGATAAAACTGTGTTTTTTAACGTTACTACGACCTAGAGGATAAAACAGTTTAGGCATTAAAATAAAATTTCTATGAAATTACTGTAGATCGACATTCTGGTTAAATATTCACAGCTAGCATTCGCGTGGCGTCGAAACATAAGATATCAAGCGGCGCATCAGTTTCCATTAATAATGCATATTATAGCCGGCACTAGCTGTCAATAGGCAATGATTCTAAATAAAAGACCAGATGAAATTGTACGCCCGGAGAGGCAAAGTGCGGGAAGGCGCCTCGCGTCGCACGCGCGAGCGAGCACTGCGGGGCTGAAATTTTTAGTCGAATAAATCCATTGTTAAATTCATGAAATTACTCTTGTATAGCTTGCAATCAATTACTTTAAATTGCGTTAACTGGATCGCCGATGCTATTCAAATAAAATCGATTCCGCACGCATGACTGGGCCGCTCGCGCGCGCCCGCACACACAATCGATACCACGCATCGTTTACTTTTTTCTCGCTCTTTTTCTCTCTTACTCTCTCTCTCTCTCTCTCTCTGATTTGTCGTTTGGCGCGTCTGGCAGCGCTCGCGGAACGGCCGCGAAAATTCGTTTGAGACAGAAACTGTCATTAGCAAGCGCCCGGCGAGTTATGAATTTCAGGGACGACGGAGCACAAACTAATTAATAACAAATTAACGATCGATAATGAAGATATAACTTATAGATGTTGCGCTCGGCATTAAATTCAGCTTTGTGACAATGCTCGTTATAACTCATTTAGGAGAGATTATTTCCATGGTTTTTTTCTTTTTTATTTTGACCTGTAGTATTTAAATGTGGTAACGTAAAACGACTGTATTGTGGCAGAAGGGATAAAAATCGACTCTTATGTATCAAGTAGATGAATCAAAATTGTATATTTTTTCGTATTTATAAATAAAACAATGGACAATAACTACAATAGTTTTTGCAAGTCACAAAAATACGCTATTCTTACAATTTGATTATAGGAAGAAAATGGTATTTGCAGAATCAATTAAAACATTCTTTATCGATAAATCTTAAATATCAGTTACGTTGTTCAGGCTGATTTTAATGACTGAGTTATTATGACAAAGATAAGCAAAAATTGGATACAGTGGCCATTAGTCTATCAACGAACGTATTTTTTCAAGGACAGCAAAAGCAAATGTCATGATAATTATTCAACTTACATCATCTTATTAAGTTATTTCTTCTACTTGTACTTCCATCGCAAATTTTATTTTTACTGTAGATTTTGATAAAATTTATATTATTTGCACTTTATTTTGAAGTTAAGTATCCATTTAAGTCATATTTTATTTGTATTAAATACTTTGGCAATTGATTGATAAGTAAAATGAAAAACAAGCGTTATCAATAAAACTAAGTAAGATTTATATATGTGAAGCAAAATCGTCACACACATAATCATCTTCTAGACATTGTTTGATTACTTGCTGAATTTATAAAAGTATGCGACATATGCAGTAGAAATGTTATCGAACAATCTAATCAAATGATATAAGAAGATAATATAAAATTAATGTGGCATGATTTAATAAGACTTAAATTGGATTATTTATTATCAAAAGGTTTTGAAATTGTTGTTAATATATGTAAAATCTTTAATAGTAGTATATAATTATTAAACCTATAATATTAAAATTTACATACCTATAATTACTATATTTATTTTAATTAATGTACATTTTTTTATATTGTTCATTTCTTTTGTATTTGCTAATGATTTAAAATGTTAATAGTAACAATTTTGGTAACAGTTACTTTATTATATCTGTAATATTTCAAATGAAGTTGACTACAAGTAATTAGAGCATTAAACTTTTCTTTCCGTTATCATTCTTGTTTTAATTATAAAAAACTTGCTTGAACGCGACTTCTTTTATAAAGTTATATAACTTCAAAATATAGCATAGCTTAATTAAGGAATAAATGCAGCACGTAATTTGTTTTTATCTTTAGGACCGTTACACTTTTAAACTAAAATCTGTTTACTAATTATGAAAAATAAAGAAGCAACTTAATTTCCAAATCAAAAATTAATTTTATTTAATAATTTTAATTTAGAAATCAGAAACCAATGTCCTATGCCTAAAAAACAAAAGCATATTCTTCTTTATCATTAATCGTAAGATTTTTAAAACTACATCGCTTCTGATTCCAATAAATCCTTTCCTAAAAGAAATAAAAAGAAATAAAAAGAAACCAAAGAACCTCAAAGCAAGCAAGCTTTTGACAGGCTAATCCATAACGACGTCGGGGTCAAAAATCCCAACGTCAAGATTATAAAAGAACAACGGGGCAGCCTCAGCGGCAGCTCGCGCCTGACGTATATCCCCCCAAGCACACTCAAATAACGCTGAACTTGAGAAATTCACGGACAGTCGCGATTTTTCACGAATCTCTCGTTCACCGTGCGGGGTATATATATACCCTAGCTCTCGCTGACAGGTGGATTTGTAGTCCTCAACTCTCCCTCGGCACTCGGAGAAGCAGCGCAGGCAGCGGCATCTCATTTTCATGATTTTATTCGTCGTTCGAGTGATTCGAGCCCTGCCGAGCTTGTCCGCCCCTTTCTGCTGACTGCTGCTGTAATGGAGCTTCGCGCCGCGCGGCCCCCGCAATATACCTTCGCACGCACCTTAATGCATTCCATATTTTAACGCCGCTGTCGTATATAGGCGAGAGCGCGATATTTATAAGCGCCTATTGTTCTTGCGCTTGTAATTTCGCTGGAAATTGAATGTGTATACGCAGGCCTCTTTTTGCTTGCTCCTCTTCTTCTTTGCGACCTTAACTGCTTCTCGCTCGCTTGAGACAGTGTGATTTCGAATCTACTTTTTTATCTAGGTGAGGGAGCGTGTAATGTTGCGCCAGTATTTCACGGCTGGATAATACGATGCTAATGTTGCGCCTAACTACATTTCCATTCTCGAGAGGACATGTACTGTAAATTCTGAAAACGAATTTACGAGTCTCGGCGGTTTAGGGTTTCTCGGGCTCGATGTTTATTTGCTTTTAATCAGGTGATAATACTGATGTATAGTCAGTCTTTGTTTTCTTGAGTTTGAGTTGTTTTGTGCAGAAAGTAATTTTTTGTTGATCAGCTGGATTAATAACATTTTAGTGAGTTT